>BJEL01000031.1:1800000-1992792 GCA_019972355.1 Drosophila kohkoa | reverse complement strand
ATTAAAACTTTTTTTATCTTTTATTTTTTTTATCAGTCCTTACAAGTATTTATTTCCTATATCTGTCAGCTGTTATATAAGTTTTGTGACCATATAACCCCCCAGTCTTGAATATATTATAACGAACGAAACCAAAATTGTACAAATTATAGCCTTTTCCTGTGGTAAACGTCAATGTATAATTAAATATTCCATTTTCCTTTTTGGTTCATGCTTGTGATTGTTGTTGTTGCTGTCTTTTTTTTCACTTCGCTTTCAATATAATTATCCAATTTTGCGGTGCGTCGAAGGGAGATGGATTGCCTGGATATTGACTCCCCGCGTACATATGTAAAGTGACACACATTTACCACTAAATAGTCGGACATTATAATTTGATGGCACAATGACAAACAAACGCGTTGTTGCCCCCAAAGCAATCCTTCTCGCGATATATGTATACACCATACATACGTATATATTTGAATGTCTATCGGCCGGGCAATATGTATACTTTCTATATACTTACATGGCCGGATATATTTAGAGTATTGGTATTGCTATTGCTATTGGTATATAGAACTCTCGCACCCTAAACCTCTAACCCTCTATATCTATCTCTCTGTCTATCTATCTGACTGTCTATCGGTCTGTCTGTCGGTGTGTTGTGGCCACATTGAACGGCTGTCCGGTCACACGACTTCAATGCCTCCCCCTCCCGTTGCCTTCTGGCCGCTACTTCCTTTGAGCACTTCAAACTCATCGATACTTTGGGCTACGTGGCATGCTCATTGGTAGCCTTCGGTAGCTGTTGTTGTGTGGCAAGTGTATAGTATTTTAGTATATAGTAGAGCTAGAAGTGCCCACACACATATTGCGAGCCCTTGCATGAGTTTAGTTTATATTTATGAGCATTATAGTGCGGATATATCGAGCGCGAGTTACGAGTTCCGAACTGCGAGCTGCGAGTTTCGAGTCTTGTGTCCAGCAATTGCAACGGCATTTTAATTGCACAGTTGTTGGTCAGGTTTCGGTATCATTTCGTCATGTGTTGATAATGTACTCACATAAAAATGTTGGCTATCAAAATTGTTTGGACGCCAAAGTGTGCGAATTTCATGAAGAGATGCTCCCGCAAAGAAAACGTTGTCATGTAAGTGCCGCATTTGTTTTACGATTCGATATGAGTCAGAGCCACAGCACATGATAAGCAACCTGCTCGTTAGAGTTAACCCCATTTGGAGAGCACTTGCGTCTGAGAAAGATAAACTCGAAAGAAAAAAACAAATTTCTTGGCTACACAGGTAATAAATACTATCATTTCCTCAGTCCAACAGTAGTCAGTGGGAGAGAGAGCGAGAGTCAAAAGATAACCTAGTTAGCCGACAGACAAGAGGAACAACAATGCTTGCAAAGAGAGAGAAAGAGAGTGAGAGAGAGAGTGCTCTCTCAGAGTCAGTATCGCTTTTAGTTTACCTGACAACAATCAGTGAGCAATTATGCGATAAGCGCGTCCTTATCACCCAACTAGATAACACACATAAACTCATACAGTTGCCTTGACGGAGAGCAACGACTGCTATCTGCTGTGCGTCCAGAGTGAAAATTGGGTTTCGTGAGTTAGTGAGTAGAGTGCGAGTGTGTGAACAAATTATGAAATCAATGGGACAGTACGTTCTTCATTTTATTATTTCTTGTAGTTTTTTGGGGTCTGTTAGTTGCCTTTCGTTGGGCTTGACGTGCGGTCGGTTTTCCATAACAAAAGGAAATAAAAAGTAAAATAATCGAAACGTTTTTAATCTCGTGATTACGATTCGTGTGATTGATGAAATGAACGATTCAGTGTCAAAGTTTTATATCTGTGTAATGTGTGTATCTACATATATGTAGTTAGATATTGATATGGTGGCATATCGCGTGTGCAAGTGAGCATATGGTTAACTTAAATTCAAAGTTCACTTGACAATTAGCTCGAGAAACATTTGTATCTGCAAGATACTTGTGCGTATTAATCACAAAGTGTAAGTTAAAGTACGAATTTCGGTGAATAATATGTTTTTAGACATGTAATAGACATGTAATAGATAAACTGTTATACGCAAAAAACTGTTATACATTGTGTTATACAAAGCTACATTTGGAATTTTCTGGTATAAGTATTTCCAAGCACTTACATGACTATTATACTGTTATAAAAACTGTCATACAAAATTGTTATACTCGCTATTTCGTATAGATTTCTAATTGGATATAATTTAAGTACTTGCCATTAGCGCAAATAACAAGACAAACTCAAAAATTTGCTCCACCATATTTAGCGAGAAAGAGATAACTGCTGATTAGCTGGCTAAACTTACGACTGCAGGTAGACGCTTTTGTTTGCCAATGGATATAATAAGCACAGACACACTACGGTTATTTATAGGTAGTTACCCAAAAAGAAAGAAAAACAGAAGAGAAACTGAAACTGAACAAGAGTCAAAAACAACAACCTCAATAAAGCAACTATGCAAACGTATAAAGCACTCGATAAGATAACGAAAGGAAACTCGCTCAACAAGTGAATGAAGCGCTCTGACATATGCCCAATGGGCCAAACGACATACATACATACTACTGCTATACTAAACATACATATACATATAAGATGTGTGGCATGTGTATAGTATGAAAGTAGTTGTTGTTGAGTGCAATGCACCCCCAAATGAATGTTGCAGGGGCTGCCATGACATGTGATTCTTATTTGGAGTGCAAGTTGTGAGATGTCAACGGCATTGTCATTGTCAGACAGTTTAAGGGGCGGCGAGAGTCAAAATGAGAGCAAAAGCAATAGGTCGAATTTGGGTCAGGCCATAGATCTAAGACTTGCCTACAACATTTGCATACACACAGTTTGATTATCTCACTGTTGGCTGCTGCAAGGGCAACAGAGAGAGAGAGAGAGAGAGAGAGAGAGACAGAGAGAGAGAGAGAGAGAGAAAGAGAAGCATAAGGCCAAGCGTTAAACAAAAGCAACTGTGCAAAATATTGTCACTAAAGTTAATTAAAAAACAGCCAGAGGCACAAAATATTTACACACAACGCACACACACACACATAGCAGAGAGACCCCCACAGACTGTTTGCTACCCCAGACTTGCCCCCGAGGGGATCTGCTTTAATAAAAATGCCGGGCTAAACGAAAGCGAGAGAGAGAGAGAGAGCTAAGGGGGTGTCATCGTCTGCCTGTCAGCGCACGCAGCGTGTGCAAACAAAGGCAAATAAATAGAAAAGAGATACTCAATAATCAATAGATAAATAAAATTACAAGGTGACAGTAGCAGCTACAGCAGCAGCAACAGCCACAAGGATGACACAGCTGCCTCCTCCGTGGGTGGGCCAGTTAAAGCTGCAGGAGCAGGCGACGTTAACTGCTCATAATGCAGCAGAGCAGAGCAACAGCAGCCATCGAGAACGATTTCACAACGAACTCGAAATACTCTCTTATCAAATCCAAATAATTTCATCACACTGATCTCGAATTTTACAAATGATTATTAATTGCACGAGATAAGATTAGCTGACTTATTGAAACGGAAACAATGTGTCGATCATATCTTAATTAGCTATAAATACAAACTCATCGACTTGTTAGCGGTTATACTCGCTTCGGAGTAGAGCAAAGAAACAACAGCAGCAGCAGCAGCAGAACAACAACAAAGAGTAAATGACGTCGTCGTCGACATCGTTTGATGGCGCTGGATAAGCGCGTGGCAACGTGGCAATGTGGAAATGTCGCAACGTGGCAGGAGCATGCCGCTGGCAAACCGAAGCTGGCAGGCCAAAAGCAGTAGCAGCAACAATAACAACGATATCGAGCGAATCTCTCTCTCTCTTTGGTTGGTGGGGTGCAACAAGCGTTTCACGACACGTCGCCAGTTGCCAGCGTCTGGCCAAGTGAAGCGGACGCCAAAAAACACAAAAACACACACAAACAACAAATACGTAACGAAAATAGAAAAGCGCGAACAACAAAATATGCGAACATTGCAAATTTATTAATAAACAAAACAAGCAACGATAATCACACACAAACTCCGCGCTGCTTAAAGTTGTTAAAGTGAACGTTGCGCATACGCCATGTCTGCCCAGTGCTCAACATGAGATAATAAGGGTAATCGCAAACACTCTAAGCAGTCAGACAGATGTGCATATCTCAATCTATATACATTTCTATGTGTGTTTGTGTGCGAGTGAAGCGCGTTAATTAAGGCGCCCATGCCTGTGGCCAGTCAAGTGCGACAACAAATAATTTGATTTCAATTTAACTAATTAGCTGGGGCCTTCAACATAATGCGGCCAGTTGAGCTATGCTCGCTACTGCTGTACTAACTCTGTTTAGCTGCAGCAGCTACAAACATGATGAGTTTACACTCACGCACACACACAGACTCATGCACATGCACATGCATGCATAGACATGCACTTACATGTGAGTGTTAGCGCTTTATCAAAGTCAGAGCACTTGTGAATGCCAGACAGTCAAGTGGCCCAGCAACTGCGGTCAGTCTGTCAATATGCATTCATTGCAATGCGCTTCGCTATGTCTGCGAAGCGGTTGCGAGAGGGGAGGAAACGGAAACAGCTTCATCTGGTAGCCATTTTGGGGCTGCGGTTTTTTTGCATACGCTCTTCAGCCAGCCATTTTGTTTAGCTATTGTTAGTTCAATTATTTAATTAAGCACTTAAATAGTTTTTAATTAATATTATATTATACGTTGCGCACTTGATCAAATTACTTGTTGTTTGCCAACAATTCAAAGTTTCTTTGATTGCCCTAATTGTTTGACCAACAATTTCGGGAATGCCATTAAAAATAAATTAAAAGCGTCACAGCCAAATACTTGTCCAAAAATCTAATATAACTATAATTAAATCAGCTTTAATTACATTTTTTTAATCAATTTCTGCGTGCAATAGAAATATTTAAGTGAATAATATAATAGCGAAAAAATTTAATCACTTACAAAACGTTGATTGAACTGGAAGTTTTGGAGCTGAAAAATAAACAAAATTTGTCTTGATTAGTGAAAAAATATATAAAATTTAAAATAATCAAAGAAAATAATAGTAATATGCAAAATAATATTCTGAATGGAAGCTTGTGAACTTAAAAAAAAAACCAAAATAAAAATCTATTAAAATTATATGTATTCAAAGCAGATTTAAATAAATTTCAAATATTTTTGAAAATACTTCAAATGCGGAAGTTATATATTATTAATTAATAAGTCGCATAAAAATGCTTAAAATGGAAAATATAGTAATAAATATTTCAAATTCTATTTTAAATTAGTACAAATAATCTTAAAAATAATGCATAGCCAAAAACCTGAGCAAATTGAAATAAATTCTCTAAACATAAAGTTAAAGATAAAGATAAATATTATATTTAAAATTTAAACTTAGGAATGAAAGTTAAGCGAAATAAATTTAATAATTTCTATAACTGAAAAAAATAAATATACGAAAGTGTAATTTTCAAAACATCAACTATTATTATTTGCAGTATTGCTATTTTTGACAGTTTTTTAAATACTTTTAATTAATAAACAATTGCGTCATTTCTTTTTAATTACAGTTGCAACTGAAGCTTAGCAACCCGCTCTCAGTGTGAGTGTGTGTGAGTGCAAAGTGCTGCTCAAAATACAATACAAAATACAAAAAAAAAAAAAAAAATTATAAAAAGCAAATAAGAAGAGGCAAACAAACTATTAGTGAGAGATAAAACTGTGATAAGCAAACGAGCTGCTGAGGCCAACGCGTAGAGCACAGCAATTAAGAGCAAGATAATATACAATTTTAATAAAAGTAAAATCCGCAGCAAATTAAAAAGCAAGCGTCACCAAATGCAGCAGCAACAGTTACCGCAGCCGCAGCAGCACTAAAAGTAATTAGCGACAGCAATAACAACAACCAAAGAGGAAGCAGAGAGAGAGTGAGAGAGAGAGCGTAATAATAATAAAAGGGGAAATAAAATAAATGATGTTGCAATCTTTGAAACTGCGCACGGATAAACTAAGCGACATTCCAGCAATTGCTACTGAGGAAACTGACAACGTAGCAACAGGAGGAGCAGCGGCAGCAGCGTCAGCAACAGCAACACTAATAGATACAGCAACAACAGCAACAACAATGCTAACAACAGCACCTGTTGCCCATGTCGCTAATGGAATGGCCAATGGCAGCAGCAGCAGCAGCAGTTTTTATAACGGCAACGCCACCAGCAACACTAACAATTTAAATAACAATAACAATAGCAACTTGCAACAGCAGCAACAACAACAACAACCAGGAAAGTATTTAGAAAATCTAACGCCTGCAACGGGCGCCATTGCAACAACAACAACTTTTACAGGTGCTGCTAAAAGTTTTCATCCCTACTTGCGGCCCAACAGCGGCAACAGCAACACCAACAGCAACATTAGCAGCAACATCAGCAGCAACATATCAGCAGCCGGAGCAACCGTAGTGACAGCACCAGTAACAACACCCGTTGCTGCTGCAATGACCAAAACTGCTGGCGGCGTCGGCATGTCGACAACATTGTTTGAAACACTTTTGCAAAACCAAATAAATTCCAATGCAACTACAGCTGCCGTCGCCGCCGTTGCCGCTGTCGCTGCCCCTGTTGTGCCCGTTGTTGCCGCCATGCCAACAACAATAGCAGCAACAACACCAGCCATAGCAGCAGCAGCAGCAGAGCCAGCAACAACAACATCAGCAGCAGCAGCAGTAGCAACAACACCAACAACAATTGCAACAGTGGCTGCAGCAACCACAGCAGTTGTTGCTGCGACGCCGACGCTGTTAAATTCCAGCATTAATTCCAGAACTTCATTAGCCGACCAAAGCGTTGCTGGCACCCCAATTTGGTGAGTATTCAGCCACGCCTCCTCATCCTCATCCTCCTTCTCCGCACTCAACATTTTTTCTGGTCTTTTGTTGTTTGCCATTTTATTGGCAGTGTATTGTTGGCCTCAGCTAATGACTGCAAATTGCATTCAAATGATTTGTGAGCGAACTGTGTAGCCCATAAAAATAGGCAATGCAAGAAATAATATGTCCCTTTAATAAAAACAATTCGAATTTCTTAATGTTTCATAGGAATAGGCAAGATTAAAAGCATTCCTTTACAACTGTAATTGCTTAATTTAAGTCTTCAAAAATATATTTAAAGCTTTCTCTATAAACACAAATTTAATTTATTAAGCGAAAACTCTAAGTAATAGAACCTTCAGCCTTCATTTTTACAGAGATTTTGTATCAAATTATATATTATGCCTTATCGCAATTATTTCAAATAATTTCAAGAAATTTCCTTCAGTGAAATAAAGATGCATTTGTAATAATAAAAAACTCGAACATGTTTTCCACTTATTGAGCTAAACTTTTTAAGCAGCGTTTAACATCAGTTCGTTATTTATTTTACTAGAATTTAATCTAAAAGCAATCTATTATTTAGACAATTTCATTTAAATTAAAAATATAACAAGTATGAAAGCTACAGTCGGGTGTGCTCGAATGTCAGATACCCGCTACCAATTCTCAATAAAAGCAAACAGTGCATTATTTATTTTATTTAAGTAATTCATTTATCATTGAAAATATACCATAGAATGCAAAATATACAAGAAATGGTATAAGGAATATTGTTATAGTACTATATTGAATTTATATCGTAGAGTTAAAAATATATCATATTGTCAGCCAAAGCAACTGGTATAAAATAATAATACAAATGTTATATTTCCAAGAAATTTTTCAGAATGAAAATGTAATCCATTTATTATAAATTTAAGCAGAATTACTTAAGCCACCTTTCACTTCAATCATCTATCAATTTCATTAAGCAAATTAAATTAGAAGATGAATTTGGCGTAATCAATAGTCAACTTTCTCTATGTCTTAGCCAATTTCGTATCAATTTGCATAGAGCAAAGATATAAATTTCAATTTCCCTGTCTGGAAATCATATTTCCCAGCAATGTTTCAAATGCTGTTGTCACTGTTGTCCCCCTTTTCATTTGCGAAGTTCCTCTGTCCGGAAATTATAAAAAAAAGAAGAAACTCGTAAAAATAGAAAAAATTGAAATAGAGAAATAGTCATTTGGTTTGTCAGCATATTTTCATTTTTTTCGGATGGGTAAAGTGTCCAGGCGAATCGATTCAATTAAAATAAGTGACAACGTGCTGATGTAAAGGCAGAGAAGAAAAGCGAAGCCGGCAGCTGACTAATGATAATTGGCATTGCATTAAGCTTATTAATTGGCCACGGCTGATGGACACTTTAAGCATTTGAAGGATACATATAATAGTATGTTAATGATCATTGTCAGGCGTTGGTAATTATCACATTAAATGAGGTGCTGCTGCTGCTGATGATGGGAAAACATTCGAACTACAGCAGCCCAAGCAATGATATCCATAACTTAAGGCTGATGCCGTTTGTCCTTCCTTGTTGTTGTTGTTATTGTGCTGCCATTAAATAATAAAGCAAGAATATTAAATTTATGTTGGGTCATTTTTATGCGCCTCAACACAGAGACCACAGACTGTCATTCCTATGCTACGTTTTGCTCTGTTCTTTCACTCCCTTCTTCACCATTTTCTCACTCTGGCTTCTGGCTGTGTTTTCCGCGCTGCCAATCTCACAACGTTGGCGGCGTTGTCCTCTCTATCTTTCTGCCGGACTCTTGTTTGTTTTTGTTGTGACAGGCGCGACATAACAAACTGCCATCATAAATTAAATGCCACGTCACGGCTTTGTCGGCATTGCTGACTGGTTGCCAGCCAGCCAGCCTGTCTGTGCTGCGTTGTTGAGTTGTCCATTGCTTCTGAGTCGCGTTTGCAGTTGCGTTTGGTGTGATAGCATCAGCATCAAGTTGAATATCATCGCATGTTCAATGCCGGCAGAACAAAACACTTAAGTGTGAGCGGCCTTCAAATCGCTTGCCAACAAATCCAACACCTGCCGACAACAACAACAACAGCAACAGCAAGTATTGAGAGCGAAAGCCAAGTGAAATCCCAGTGGGCGACCCACCGCAGGCAATTTTCTCATTAAGCTCGGGCGCATTTAAATGAAACTGAATTAGTAATGCGAAGAAAGCCGCCAGGAGACGACGGCAGCTCAGCATAGCATTGCGGCACCTCAGCAACTGTTGCCGACTCGGCCAAGTAGTTGCCTCCTTCTCCCCCTTCTCCTCCTCCTCCTCCTCATTCACCTTCGTCGGTGTCGCGTTGCTCCCTTGAGGGCAGCTGCTGTTGCTCCATCTTTTCTCTCTGATGGATTCCCCAGACGCCGCCTGTGACTTTGAAAGCGAAATAATTGCCTGCGGGGCCTGATAGCAACACACACACACACAGACAAAGACACACCTGTCGCATAGCCAACGCAATTTTTACATGGGATGCGTATTTAAAGCGTGCGCCAAAAAGTAGGCAACATTCGCCAGACAATGTTGATTTATGTCGTTGCCTGTGTTGCCTGGCAGGCAAATTTGATTCCCTCGTTGGAATTGGTTTAAGATCTAGTCGAGGCCTACTTTGCATTTGACTTCTAGGCACAATATTTATCATGCAGTCGCACTCTGCACTCTCGCTCTAATAGATTAAGTTCATTTTGTCATTTGACACACACACTTCCCTGAGGGACAAACTGCTGTCACTCCTAAGTACTTCTCTGTTGGATGGCAGATAGAAAATGTGGAAATCTCATTTTCGCTCTGCCTATTCATAACTGCAGCAGGAAGTGCGCAGTGAAAAATTAAACTCGATAGCATCAAGACAAGGTAATTTCCGTTCTAAGTTAATTTAAATGTTCCCGACCATCAGATACTCTTCATAGGCCATAAATTAAGCGGCAAAGAATAGAAATAACTGATGAGAAATTCTACATTTTGGAGGGTGGACTTAAATTGCATTTAAAACAGCTATAATAGTCATCTATATAGAAAATAAAACGTGCTCTGGCATCACAAACATTTATCTTTAATCAAGCCATTGAAAATTTAAGCTTAAAATATAAATATTAAATCAGCTTAACCATTCTAGAAAAAACTGTTAAATTTATAAATTTGTATATATATTAAAAGCTATTAATAATTAAAATATAAAAATTTACGATTATTAAGAATTATCAACATTTTGTAGAAATAATCCCAATTCAAAGCTCCATAACTAAAACTGATTTGTCATTAAAATTTTATTTCGATTAATTTTCAATACATTTGTTTTAGTTGCCCAACACTTTAGTTACTTAACAACTTTTTAAAAACTCTTCGAAACTCGAGAATTACCATATTTCAAAAATTGTATTAAAAATGCATCTAAACTTTTAAATTGTAAGCATCTGGTTCAAAATTTGATGTTGTTTCTGAAGTCCTTTTCAAATTGGCTAATGAGAGTTGTTGCCATGTTGCAATCACCCTCTTTTGTTCAGTTTCAGAGTATCAAAAATACCAAAAATAAAAAAAAAAACAAAAACCGTAACCAATTAGATTTCCAAATTTATTGCCACAACTGCTTGACAACTTCAAACTTATTGAAAATCAGCTTGAGTTTGTTGTGGCTATTTCAGATGTCGTTCTCCATTCGTTTCCATCTCGCTTTTTGCTCTCATTCAAGTTGTTGTGTTGGCAACCAATTTGACATCAACCAAAAGTCAATTTCGTATGCCATCAACAACACCCAATAAACCCCAAATATACACACACTCAACGGTAGAGAGAGATAGGAAGAGAAAGAGAGCGAAAGAGAGAGAGAGGAAGTGAAGCACAACAAACTTTCTGGCATTACACAAAAACCCAAAGTGAAGTATCCAAGTGACCTCAAAATAGACCATTCAATGCATTGCCAGCTACTTTTGGCGTTGCTCCTCTAACTTTCCCCCAGCTTCCTCTTAGCCATCAACCCCTCACACACACACACACAAATACACACCATCCACGCTCTGGTCAGCCACAGAGAGCAAAGTAAAAACGTTTACAACTTTTTAGATTAGATTAGTTTGCTAATAACAATTAGTATTTGTATTTTATGCAGTGCGCTCAGCTTGTGTTCTCTTTTGTTATCCTTGTTGGTTTTTTATTGTCATTAGCAAATGAAGTTAGCCGGACACAGACAAGAGAGACTCGATACCCGACTACAATATGTTGGCCATAAAAGTTCAATGGAATTGCCGAAAACTTTTTGACCAACTTGTAGTAGATAGATTTATCTATTTATTTCCCTTCCCTCACTCCCCCACTCCCTTTGTTGATTTATAATGACTTTATTTAATTTTTGCAGCGATTCAAGTGCTGCTAACGAGCAACAACTGCTGGCCATTAAATGTGAATCGATGGAATCATCGACGGTGCCAATGGATACCACAGAAACGGAGACGGCCAAGGATCAACCCGATGCGGACAATATCAAAATGTTTGTCGGCCAAATACCCAAGACTTGGGATGAGGCAAAGTTGCGACGGCTGTTCGAACAGTTTGGTCGGGTGCATACGTTGAATGTGCTGCGCGATAAGGTTACATCGATTAGTCGAGGTGAGTGTGTCATGCATACAAATGTCGGGATTAATCCACAGAGTCCACACACCGAGAAGAGGCTTAAGGTCTCAATGAATTTTTACAATACCCATCAATTTGAGGCACACCCTTTTTTGTTTGGCCTCTGAGAGTCTGAGAGAACATCAAGTAATATGATTATGGCCAACACATCAGCATTAAAGCTTGCTCCCAGGTGTTGACTTTACTTTTTCTCCTCTTATTTATTTATTTTTTTTTTTTTTTTTGCTGTTGTGCTCAACTTTTGCTCAGCAGGTAATTGGCCATAATTGCCACCCTCACACACTCGAGCTTTTTGGTTAATTCTATACTGTATTAGAATAATTTACGCATTTGCTTGCAAACTTTTATGAAAGGTTGAAATTGTGCGAGCATTATGCATATTTATGGCCAAGCCCGACCACTGATCGAATGTTCATACGTGTGTTATGTATGATTATGCGACTTATGAGCAGATAAGGCTCACAGCACAACAACAAGAACAACAGCAGAAGTTGCCTCTCTGGCCAATCATTTAGTGGCAATAGCTAAAGGGATTACAGCTAATGCTGAGTGGTTTAGTGATTGGAATTGTAGCTGAGTCAACAATCGAAAAATATGTGTAAATATAGCCCAAAATAATTAAAAGCTATTGGCAGATACAAAATTATATGAAAGTGAAAATGCACAGTTTTTATAAAGAGAATTTAAAAGATGCATGAATTGAGAGAGCAAATAGATGTTATAATTTATATCAAAATCCTAATAAATATTTTGCAGAATACTAAAAAAAATTAGACTAGGATATTTGCGCAGCTTATTGGAATTTGTTTAATAGAGAAAATTTAAAAATTGATAAAATTCCGCCAACAAATTTATGCATTTAATTACATTCAAATTTAGATGAATCTCTCTGAACATTTCTAAATTGATAATTGAATTAACAAACAAATTCAAGCAATAATTGGTATGAAAATATACTGAATTCAAATTTAATAAATTCTATTTAATATTTAAAAGTATTTCTCAAATGGCTAATTGACTTAACAAACAAATTGGATCATTAATTGGTATAAAAAATACTGAAATCAAATTTAATAAATACTGAAAAATATTTTCTTAAAGAAAAAATTAACCAAAATTAAATGCAATCAATTCTGCGAAATATTTCTTGGAAAAAACTGAAAAATTTTAAATTTTTTTGAAAGGAAATACCCTAGACTAATTAAAAAAATACTTTAGACTTTCATAAAAAAAAACTTTAGACTAGTTGATAAACTTATTGAGAGAATACATTGTAGTAATAAATTATTAATTTAAAACGATTTCAAATGGTCAAAAAAGTTCCAAGGGCAACTTTTTATTCGCTTTAGTATTTTTCGCACTGTAAAGTTTTGTCGCTAGGTAAAATGTTAGTTTGAACATTCACAACTTGTCACGTCCGATCAATCACATAAATCCAAGAATATATATCTATATAAATCAACCACCCCCATATTATATATAGTTTGTCTTTTAATCATAATATCTGCATGGCTTGCCTGATGCGCTCGTCCTTTGTCCAATTACATATCAACGCAAAAAAAGAAATATAAAACTAATTGCATGGCAAAATTGAATTGAATTGTCCCGCCGCTCCCTTTAAAAATGCATGATCAGCCAAAATGCTATAGACTATATAGAATACTATAGTGATAATAAACGTCCTTGTGCATTTGTCTATACGATCCGTGTGAAACCGTTTTGAGTTTTTACCTTAAATTTTGTTGTATCGATTTGTTGTATCGATTGTTTCTGTTCTGTTTCGTTAACAGGGTGCTGTTTTGTCACCTACTATACGCGCAAGGCGGCTCTGCGGGCCCAGGATGCGCTGCACAACATCAAGACCTTGGATGGGGTAAGTAGTGTTCATCACAATTTAATTCGATAACCGATAACCGAGTCGTAGCAGGATGTGTGTCATTTTTGATGTGCTGTAATTAGCGGTTTGCTCGTTGCTCGTTCTATTTGTTCTGTATGTGCCTAAGTATGTGTGTATATATGTGTTGCATATGTGTATGTATGTATGTATGTATGTATGTGTATGTGTTGCCTCCCCTTTTCTATTGTTCACCCCATTTCTTTTGCTCGCTGCTTGAATAATGCAGCTTGAGAAAGTCAACTGCTTGCGCCTTCTATCGATCGCCTCGAATGACATACTTTCCATACACACACACACACCCACACACTTATAAATCTAAGGGGGGTTGGAGGAAAGTTGTGTTGTTGTATGGCCAACACAAATGTAATCATCAGTCAATTAGTGGATTCAATTATTGAGGACAATCTCATTGTTAACGTATTAAATGAAGCGTTCAACGCACAAGCAAACACTGCAAAAGGGGAACACCCTCTCCACTTCCCTTTCCTTCCATATCCCCTTGTCTCTCTTCTGCTTCCCCCAACCTCATTTACATATTCAAATTGTTAATGGAAAATCCATATAGCACTAGACGCACTAGAGCAACACACACACAACACTGGAGCTTGGCACTGAATATATTTTGGGGGTAACTGGCAAATGACGCCACGTGTGTAATTGTCAAAATAATGACCAATGTGTTCACTCGCCTCGACTATATATATGCGATACTATGCGATATAGGAATACATACATATATATGTGTAAGTTTACGCATACGAAACAAGAGAGAGAGAGGCTTTGTTTGTATAAGTAAGTGCCTCGGCTAGTGTGTGTGTGTGTGTGTGGGCATGTCTGATCCTTTAATGCATTTGCCAGGCAGCCAACAAACCCCATCCAAGCTCACTCTCGACACACTCGACCTAGTCGACATCGACAACGACAACGACATCGACATCGTCGTCGTCCTCTGTGCAAGAGCTACTTAATTTACCTGAAATAATCGATAGGTAAACAGACGTTAAAACGTCGGCATTTTCTCACACACACACACACGAGCAACTTGTCAACGGCTACAATAAATATTTTGTTTTGAAGTGACCATTTCCCTATATACATATGTACACACATACATATATATATGTGTACTACTACTACTGAGTGTGTGTCTGTGTGTGTTTGGGTTAAGTGGCCTGACAGCTTTTTGGTCAGCTCTCTGTAGCAGTATTTTTTTTTATTCCGTGCTGTGTGCGGCACGTGTGAATCGAAGCAGTTGTGACGCACACCATGCTCTCGACTACACTGTGAAATTTCGTTGAAATACTGCAAAGATTTTCGTGCGCTGCCTGAAAGTATGCACTACATTTTGTCGCTAGCAAATATGTGCACAGTGAGAGTGAGAGAGAGAAAGAGATCGAAAAAATACTAAGAGAACGCAACTCTTAAATATGTACATTTGAGCAATTATTCAAATTGTATACGAAATTAATGTAATTTCACAATTATTGTTAATTCTCAGAGAATAATTCAAATGCAACGAATATGTACAGACAAAATGCAGAAAATATTTTAATTTCATAAAATTTAGTATGCACATACTTTGAGTAAAACTGTTAATTCCCATCACAACAAATGATGCAAATTTTGATTTAGCTACAATCCAGTTGCCAACAATTGGGATAAAACCTACACAAGCCACTTTATTCAATATTTTTCCAAATACGGAATATGTATTACTTCTATTAAATTTAACACTGATATTATAAAAAATTTCTTAAAAAATAAATAAATTTTCAACATTTCGTGCGTAATTATTGAAGAACCTTTTAATTTCAAGGAAAATAGAAATTTAGCTTACGCTTAAATTTATTTTAGAACCCTATGTAATTTATGAAAATTGATTCAATATATCCATAAAAATATAATCTTTTGTGACAAAATGTTCACAAACCATTTAACACTGTTATTTTGAACATTTCTGCAAATGAAAAATTAATTTTCTAACGTGCGTTTTCCTTTTCAATAAAAATACAAACTTTGCTACACTTAAATTTAGTTTTAGACTTCATCAAATTGCTGCCAATTGACACAAAATTTATTACAATGTACAATTCTTCAAAGAAACAAAGATCTGATATTATATTTTACTTAGTTTAATTTATTAATATGCAAATCTGGCAAACTGTTATATTTTTATAAATTTCCCTCATTGAGAAGAAAATATAAATAAGATTAATTTCAGAAGGTTACATTCAATTAGTTGAAATGCAATTGCTAGCAACTATCCCAAAAGTTAAACAAATAGTTTAAAAGCGTTGTTTTGATTGCCCTTATTTGTCAAATAAATGACAAAAATATATATAAACGTTTCTGTCAGTGCTGCAACTGCGTCAGTTACTGAATTTAAAGCGCTTCCTCGCACACTCTAAAAACAAGCAACAATATTTTGCCAGCTAATTGACGAAATTTGCACAACAAATACACACATGTCAAATGGGTGAAGGAGGTAAGAGAAAATTTTCGCAAAAATAAGAAAAAGAATGGAGAAAAAAATAGGAAGCTTAACAACATTTTGAATGACAATCGTATTACAGTCCAAATGCCAGTTGAGTGAAAAGGGTAACAAAAATCTAAGGCAACAATTTGTGGAGTGGGCAAAACATTTTGTTAGCAAAAAAAAAGTGGACAACAAGCAAAAGAATGAAAGAGAGGAGGGGCGGAGTTAGGTAAAGTAGAGAACAGGACAGGCCACTTAACTCATTCAACTGTCAATTTTGAATAATAGAGCAGCAAAATGATGCAACAATGATGGGTGAGTGGTCGACTGCCAACTGCCAACTGAGCCCAGAGCCTGGTGACATTTTGCTCGTAATTTGTGCAGAAAACCTTTAGGCCGGAAAGGTCCTGTCCGAGTTCTTGTTGTCAGCCGGACTGAACATTTCATTTCATTTGGATTTCTAGCCACTCACTCAACCCAGCCACACTCAGTCATTCATTCATTCATTCATTCAGACAGTCAGTCATTCATTCACTTAGTGCACTTTTCTATCGTCCCTTTTTTATTTTTACTTCCTTTTTTTGTGATGCTGTGAAGAGTGCTTGCCAAACTCTAGCAATTGCTGCATTTCTAATATCTTTGTAAGTATTATTATCATCATTTCCTATTGAAAGGGGGCCCAAGGGCGAGGCGCTCTTAACTGAATGAAAAGTTAATTGAAATCAAAGTAATGGCAACCCGTTGGCAAGTCCTGTCAGCAGACAAGGACAACGGCAACGACAACGACAACATCAACAGCAGCCTTATCAGTTTGCTCAATGAATGTGAAATGAATTAAAATTGTTAAAAGCAGCGCTGCAGAGCGCATTGAATTGCAAGTGCTAATGGCAACGTTAATGAAATGGCCGCTTGATTTTTACCCCTTCTTTTACTTTCACCAATTCTTAACTCTTACGCTTGGCCATTTCATTAGTTTTATGAACATTTTGTTAGCCCTTTGTAACTGCACTTTCCGGCAGACACTCGAACTTGTTGCATTAGTCGAAATCAAACTAATGAAATCTACAAAGCAAGAGAGAAGCCAAAGAAGCAGTCTGCAATTCAACAGCTGCCGTCTAGATGAGGCAACTATTAAAAAACAAGAAGGAAAGTTATAGAGTATGCACGACTGTGAGATACCCGCTACCCATTTCGAGTAAAAGTCAAAATAGTTTGGTATTATTCCTAAAATATACCAAATTAATATACCACAAAAACTAAAATATATAACAAACAAAATATACCATAGAATATATTACAAACATATACAACATTCTATATTTGGTATATTGATACAATGTCGCATTCAAAATATACCATAGAGTGCAAAATAAACCAGATTGTCAGCCAAAGAAGCCAAGTAGACATTTCTCCCTACACAGAAGTATTTCTTGTATAACTTCCACAATTTCTATCTGATCGCAACTTAAATTTAACGAGTCATGAATACTATAGTTGTTATTATAAGTACCAAAAACTCTAGCTTCAAAATTACGTTATTAGATTTTGATCAATTTAAAGAGGCGGAAGCGGGCGTGGCAAAAATTTTAAATAAAATTGATCCATATGCATACATACTAGTAGATAATAAGTGCTATTTAAAAATTAGAGCTCTACCTTTTATAGTCTCTGAGTTCTAAGTGTTCTTACGGACGGACAAACAGACAGACGGACATTGTTTTATCGTCTCGTCTGTTGACGCCGATCAAGAATATGAATACTTTATGGGGTCGGAGATGCCTCCTTCTACCTGTTACATATATTTCCTAGACACACAAATTTATAATACCCTTCTACCCTATTAGTAGCGGGTATAAAAAGAAAGGAGAGGAGATACTTGCAAGCCTGCTCTTTGCTCCTGTCCTTGTTCAAATACAAATACAAACACAAAACTAATATTACTCTTCTTTTACCTTTTGCAGATGCATCATCCCATTCAAATGAAGCCTGCAGATAGTGAGAACAGAAATGGTAAGTTCAATAACAACTACAACTACACAAAAAAATAGGATATTTCTGGCCATGTCTGGCTGATTGCTAAGACTGTTTCGAGTTTTTGCACAGTTTTTCTATTTTCCTGTACACTTTGTGTCTAGATTTGCTTGTTTTTTTCCCCTTTTACCTTGTGGGTTTAATCACAACTTGTATCGAGGACATTCGGTCTGCCTCGTTGAATGAATAATGCTTGGGCAAAAAGGGGGCGTGTCATTTGTAGCCAGTATTAGTTGGATTTTGCGGAGGCCCACTAAATCGATTAGAGTTGTCTCTCTGTGTGTCTGCCATGTCTCTGTGTTTACTTCCCCCTTTTGATACGTTGTGGATAAATACAATTTCAATAAGAGCACAACTCGGGCACGCAACCTGTCTCCCTTTTCGCTCTGCTTCTCTTTCGTGCTCGCTGTCAACAGTAACTAAAAAGGCAAACAGTAATAGGTGGCAACCCTGGTCAGCCAAAGCCAACAAGCTTTGCGTTCGCCGAACTGCGCACGGAATTCCAAAATGAAAATCGTTATTGAGCCTTTTTCAACGTTACGTTACGTTGCATTGCGTTACGTTTGCTGGCCATGGCCGTCAACACAGACGATGGTGACGCCTCGTTTCCGTTTCCGCTACACAAATGTGTGAGAGTGTGAGTGTGTGTGTGTGTGTGTGTGTGTGTGTGTGTGTGTGTGTGTATGTTTGTATTGCTGCCTTTGGGTTATAAGTTTGGTATTTCCCCAGTTTTCTTCTTTTTTTCTAGCATTTCTTCAACAAGAACGCAACGTTATCAAGTTTTCTCTTTCTCTCTGTTTCTCCACTATTTCTTCACCTCTTTCATAGCGCTTTCTTCTCCTTTTGTACTGCCTTCAAACCCCTCTCTATATTGTGTGCATAATTGCTTTCCTGCATGTCGACAATTTTGCATCTTTTATCAGTTCAATTGTATCTTTTGTTGCAGCCTGATTCGCTTGACTCAAAGGCAATTGATTGGATTTACGCTTTTGCCTCCTTTTTCCCTTCACAGCATTTTCTATTTTCCATATTCCACCTTCTGGCTTTAGTCGTGTATTTCATCCGCATCTTTAGCTGTTCAATATCCGCAAAATGTGCTCGACAAGCACTCGGATAATTTGTTGTCATTTTGGTGCGTCAAAAAATAAATCACAATTTTAACAACTCGGAAAACGAAAAGAAAGGAATGAGAGAAGTGGAGACACCCTCGAATCTGAATAATATGCATTTTATGTCAAAATTATATTTCTTTAGATAGATTTCGAAGCGAACTTTAAAGTTAAATTCAGTTCCCTTCAACTCTCACAATTTCTTTCCTGAAATTACGTCAGTGCTTCCCTCTGCCTCTTCCTAGCATTTACAGGGTATTCGCATACGTAACACACAAATTTTATAGTTAATTAAGAAATGGCGAAATTGTCACGGCGCATCTCATGCTGCCTCATTTATTTTGATGTATTCGTTGTGGGCGTGTTTAAAATAAATGAATATTATAAATAAATATATACTTAAAAAAAATACACAAAATACACACACACGCCAAATTGTTTATTGTACAATTACGCGCAAGTGACAAGTGCAACCAAATTCATTGTCGGATGCTCACACAGAACATTATAAATTATTTTTATTGGTGCCAAATGATTAATTTTAACAAGCCGTAGAAGAGAAGCCGAGCACAAATTTAATAATAACGCAAATAAAGTGTGAACAAGGTGAATGAATTGAGTGAATATAGTGAGAGTGTTCGATATAGCAAAATTTATAATTCAATAATTCAAATAAGAAATTTCTAATAGCAGGACTGAAGAAAAAAGAATTGAAAATATTTTCTATAAATATTGAAATCTAATAAATGACTAATGTTGAGGTAAAAGTTTGTTGAAATCAGAAATTTTTAATACATGAATTAAAGTAGAAGTATAGTTAGAATTTTATATAAATCTTCACGAAAAGTTAGCTGAAATCAGAAATTTCTTATCGATGAATTGAAGAAAAATTAATATGAAAAATGTTAAATGAATAACGAAGTATTGTAACTAATTTTGAAGTAATATTTGGTTGAAAATAATGATAAAATTTTAATCTATTGATTTCAAACTGTAGAAAGAGTTTCCCTTATGTCACTGTATACAAATATTATATATATTTAAAACCAATTATATTGCTTCTCAATACAAAAATATTAAAATATTCAAAATCGATAGTAAAAGATCATGCCATGTATTATTTATCCTAGATTTTTTTTATTATTATGGTTTTAGGTTCAAGTTTAATAGCTTTTCTCTAAAACAATATAAAGATTGCACATCTTTTCCATAAAAATTCGATGAATTGCACATCAATAAGCTTAACCATTTCAACAAATATTTATAAAATCTTTTACCTTAGCTTCCCAAAAAACCTTTTCTAAATCAAATCTTCTATTTGAAAAGTGAAATGAATGTTATACATCATTATTTATTTTAAATTGTAGCCAATATTTTGCTACTTTATTTAGCTACTCTCATAAATGTATTTTAAACTTTTCTATAATTAATGGCTTTCAAGACCTTGAACATCAAAATTCAATGTGCTTAACTATTCCCAAAAATATTCAGAAAATGTTTTACCTAAAATTCCGCAAAAACATTTTTCAGCCCATTAATGCCTAGTCAACATTTTGGTGTTTATGCTAATGCGACTAGACAGATATTTTGTTTAATTTTGGTAATACCGCTATTAAACATATAGAGCATTTCACTCATCGCTTTTGGTCACAATTTCAAATGCCACACGAAAATTTGTTGAATGCAACAAGTGCAAATGCTGCCTCAAAGTGTTTGCCTTTCGCTCAGCCATTCTACACGGAACCTGCCACTGTTGTCGTGCCACAGTATCAGCCCCTGCCCCTTCCCCTCACTCCTCCTCATGCTGCCTGTGTGCGTGTTTGGCAAAATGTTTTGGCGACACTTGACAAAATGCCAGAAATTCTAAACACTTTTAGCTGTGTTGTGTTGTCGTTTTGCTGCCTTTTGGCTGCCCTTTTGCTATGTGCTTCACTTGGCTCCTCCTAGTTCAGCTTTGCTTTTACTTTGAATTTTTCCCTCTTTCTATTTCCTGGCCCCATTTTAGTCCCTCCATGTCTGTCAGCTACAGAGCTCTCTCGTCTAACTGGCAGGCAAAAATCATGGCAAATTAATTATTTGATGCAACTACGAACAGCGTGTAAATTTACGCACATTTATTTATGCCGTTTTGAGTTTGTAATTAATGAGTTTATTAATTCGCAAATTGACAAAGTAATTCCATCACGATGCAACCTACGCGTCTTCTCCGTTCACTCTAAGTGCAACACACATTGCGTCTTGTCTCGTCTTGCGGTATCTTTAGATCTCTGTTGTGCTCAAGTCAAATGCATTTTCATGTTTGCCATTTGCCACAAGCCTGGTGGCCTGTTGTATCTGCATCTGTAAATGTCGCTGTCGCTTTGTCTGTATCTTCAAGATACTTTTCGCTGCTGGTAGCATTAACACACTTTTCACAATTCAATTACTGCATTCAAACAATGCGCTTTTCTATTCCATATTACTCTGTGTGTTGCAAGTCTTTCTTGTTTGCTCTGTGCGCCTCAATTGATTTTCGCACATTTGTTGCTCGTTTAGCGTCTGACGTGATCCCTTGTTTAGATAACTGATACTACGATGCATCTGGCAATAGATCTCTCTCTCATCTAGCTACATTTTGTGGGCTGGTTGTTAATTGAGTGGGTCGCTTAACTGTCCGTTAAATGTGTTAAATAATCAATTTGTTTGTACAAGAGAGAGCGAGTGCAGTTAAATGGGGTAATGCATAGTGAAATATGAGTGACACTTAAAATTACCTTAATAGATAGATAAAATAAAGATCAATTTCTATATTATTCGAAATTGTAAATAGTTTAAAGCAACGCTTGTAATGCAAAATACAAAAGATTATTTTACATAATTTAATTCCTGACTAAAACTGTTAATAAGCAAAGGCTAAAAATTCTGATGCTTCAAAACTTATGCCATAATCCTAAAGCATTCATTATATGCAATGCATTTAAGTTAAAAAACGTAAAGCAAAGGAACTGAACTCTAATTTTTCGGTTTACATATCATTTTATGCTATTATCTTGAATGAGTTATTAAATTTAAATGCAATTAAAGACATTAAACTGTAAATGCAATTATCTGATATATGCAATTACATATATGCAATGCATTTAAGTTACAAGAATTAGAGCTTAGGCAAATAAATTCTTGTTTGTCGATTGCGTGTGGATGTAACTACATATGTTAATAAAATTATACTGTAGTATTAATAAACTTACCGCTAATCCAGTTCTATTTAGGGCGTGAATTACTCAGACGAGGCACAAACCACTCACTAGGTTAAACTCATTTTAACACTTTTTTTTTAATTTTACTTCAACGCGACACTTAAAAAAAATGTAATATTTTTTTAAACACTTCACTCAAAAAAAAAAAACTTTAAAAGATCTGCATTTGCATTAATATGAATAAGCATGAAAAGAAAAGAAACGAAAAATAAGCGTCAATTATTTGTTTACAATTCAATAAATAAGCTGCACTTACCACTTAAATATGAGAGAGCAAAGCGCCAGCTCTCTTTTTCACTCTCTCTGCACTAGACTCTTTACACTACACTACATAATACTGCACGAACTGCGAACAACAAAAAAAGAGAGAAAACGTAAGCTTAAATGTATGCAAATTGATAGCTTGCAATCGCTTACCAACCACTTTTTAATCAAACACGTCGCTGCACAACTGCAGCTTAAAGGCAATTAGAAAGGTGTGGCAGGCAGAAGCTGGTGCGGGGGGAGTCCCAGTCAATCATCGGGTTTAATGCAAGCGCTGAAAGCAAACAAGAAATAGCAAACACTGCTGAGTCAAACCGGCAAACATAAATAAAAATAAAAATTCAAATAAAAACAAAAGCAAAAGCAACAATGCAGGCAGGCAGGCAGCAAGCCAGGCAAAGAGCGTAACTAATTGACTTTGAGTCAGCCACAAGTGGTAAAGACACAAAGCTAGAGAGCGGGAGCGCCACAGCAAAAAAAAGAGTGCAAGCGCTCTCTCTCTCTCTCCCCATCGAAAACAGCTGTGCAAAGAGAGAGCACAAAGCAAAATAGCAAGAGAGAGAGAGAGCAGCCGGCAAAAAAACAAATGAAATTCAAAGTGCAGCGCAATTGACGACGATCGGCGGAGCACACACAAACACACACGCACACACACACGTAGAAATCCACTAAATGGGGGGACGCTTTGCTGCCGTCGTCGCTGCTACTGCGACGCGACGTCAGTTTAAAGTCAGCCGGTCGATAGAAGCGTCGATAGGCAAACGTAGCGCTCGCATTTGTCAAACGTATTCAATAGAATTTCTAAGAGCAGTTGTCGAATCGCATCGAATCGCATCGAATCGAACCGAGTCGCGAGTCGTGAGTCGAGTACTCACAGTCGTCAGTTGGCAGTCTATCATCGGCATTCATTCGAACACACGAAACGATCGCGCACCGGAAAGTCTTCAACGCTCAATTCGCTGTCGCCCCAACAAAACCACAAAGTAAACAAAAATGACAAACATAAAAAAATTCTCTAAATTAAATAACTACTGTGCGCGATTCGTTAAATTATCGATGGCCAATTGATTGAAAAAAAACGTTCTAGTTAATTAACAATTAATCTCTAATTGTCAATTGAAAGAAAATAAAACGCAAAGAAAAGTTTTTGTACATTCAAAAATTACAAAAATCCCACGAATTTAATTCACATTAGAATATGAATTCAAGAATATTTGTTATATTAGAAAAATAAGGTCTTTAAGTAGCTTTTAAATGGAAAGCTTTTGTATAACAAACAATTAAAAAATTGCCTTGAAGTCTCAGTTGCTTATTCTAGGTTAAAGGGAATATATTTAAAAAATGTGCTTATAGTCAAGGAAAACTTTTTTAAATTCTGTTTTAAAAAGATTCGAATCCAATGTGTGAATATCTATAAGTTTATTTAATGGTTAATAAAAACCCGATAATTAAAATTCGAGAAATGCAAAAATATATTTTATGCACACACAAATGTTACTCACACAACGCGACGAGTCACAATCGAGTATATTCAAAGTTATTCGCAGTTTGGCAATTGCCGAAAAAAGTAAACAACAACAGGAATATGCAAATCAGAGTCGCGTCGTTATTGACAAAATACTTAATAATAAACAATTAAATGCAAAAGGGAGACAGAGAGAGAGAGAGAGCGAGAGTGGAATCGTTGAATAAATCTGAATAACTGCAGCAGGCGTCGCTTTGACTCATTCAGCCGGCAATTCTCCAATATCTCTTGCTCAGTTTCTCTGCCTGCTTAATTACCGTAAAACTGAGCATTCACCTCACCCCAGCCTCCTCCTCTTTCTCCTTTGAGTCACTCGCTCTCTTTTTGCCCCGTTTAACCAGTTTCCATTTCAATTTCCCATTCAATTTCGCGAAGACACAGAAAATGGCAAATACAACTGAGCTGAGTTATTAAGTCAGCTGTTTTCTGTTTTCTGTTTTGTTTTTGCTATTTTGCTTTTTGCTCATCGATTTTAGCTGCATCTGTATCGAGAGATATTCTAGTTGCGGTTAAAGCCCAAGCATTTGTGGAATGCCACCACCAAATGCAACAAGCAATGGAGAAATTGTTTTTATTTCGTACACAACTTGCATTGCGTGTTGCAAGTGCGTTGCGTTGCATGCGTAGCCAATGCTTGTTGCAATTTGCTGTTGCAGTTGCTCGCTTGCCTGCCTGCTCTGTTGCAGCTGCAGTTTGTCATTTGTTGGCTTTGCGGCCCAAGAAGAAATTTTTTTGTACGCTTCACGTGCCATAATTGAAATATGTGTTTTCATAATTGCGATGCCGCATCTGAAATATTGCGGCGATTTCATGAGAATTATAATTAAATAGCAGCTCAATGCGCTGTCTATGTCGATGTCTATTCGTTTTGTTGTATTCTAGATATTTCTAATGAGATCCGATCGTAGAGTAATGAGATCAATCAAGCTTGCGTTGTTAGCACAAATCTTGTAATTATAATTTATTGATTATATTGCAGATACCCTATATTTATAATGCAGTAACAATTTAGCAAAGAAATATCAATCTTCATATATACATTATATGGTAAACCTGCAATTATCTATCGACTTTCCTTTAACTTGGATATGTATTTATTTATTTGACATTTGACAGAAAATCTTTCATTAATAACAAGGGTCATTTGAATACAAGAAAAAAATGAGGTATTATTCTTAAAGTATGCCTAAAATACCGAATTTATTTAGTATATTGGCAGTATATAAGTAAAATACCATAGAAAACATAATATACCAGAGAAAAAGTGAGGTATTATTCTTAAAATATGCCTAAAATACCGAATTTATTTAGTATATTGGCAGTACATAACAAAAATACCATAGAAAACATAATATACCAGATTTTCGGATTTCAAAGTATTGGGGAATCATAAAAACATTCTTTAATGGATTATTGTTCGGCTTATTATTTCCAACTATTCAAGTCATTTATTATTTGGCAACCGCCTAATAAATTCTCAGAATAACTGAGGTATTTGAAATGGCTATTTATTTGATATTTGATTACTTTATTCAATTTGTTTACTGCTACATTTATTGCTAATTCGTTTCAATATTCCCTGAAGCTATTAAAGAAATTATTGAATCAGTTTAACCAAAATATGTTGGACATTTGCTTCTAGTTTTCTTCATAGTACTATTTTTCATTTATGTATTCTACAATTCATATCTATCTGATAAGTAAAACTGCAGACTTTAAAGGTTGCTCAAGTTTCTCTAATCTTCGCAATCAATAAAGTAACTTCAATTGCCTCTTTCCTCTATTCATTTGTCTTGCTTTTTCTTAGCTAATTCAAATTAGAAAAACATTGTGCAACAATCTAAAATGTTTAGCTGTTGCTAATTAATTGTCTGACCTCACAACAATAGACTGTATGCAGATTACACAAAAGAGTTTCAGTCATTTCCTAACCATAATTACCCGACAATTCTATGAGTATTATTCTAGCAAGTTTAAGCATTGTCATCGCTTGAGAATTATGCTAAAAAGTCATTGCCATTTGCTAGAACCTCGCCAAGCATTGTCAAAAGCATACTTAGCATACATCAATTTTGTCTTACGAGTTCAAGCAAGACTTCGAGTTGCCGCAATTGGAGTCGCCACATGATTGTGCAACGAGAATTCTCTTATAATGCAGCAAGTGCTGCAACAACAACCACAACGTCAACGTCAACGACAATGGCAACGAGGCGAGGCAATTAATTGAAGAAATCACGCACTTAGAATGCCAAACTCAAAAGCAGAGTCATAAATTCAAAAAGGGGTTCGACAAGAGACAAAAGAGGAAGACAGAAGCAAAGGGGGGGAGTAAACGACAATTTCTACGGCCACAAATACGGCTAACGGTCTCTATGATCCCAAACGAGAAACGAAAACACAGAGAGATATAGACAGAGAAAGAACTCTCAATGGCAGGCGACAAGTTTTGCATATTAAAAAGCAAAGACAAAAACAAAAACCAATTGAATAACAACAAATTGTATGGCAAATTATAATGTGCATGCTCCACGTTTTTTTTATTATGGCTGCTGCTGTTGCTTTTTATAGCTTCTTTCACTCCAATTGCGTACGTCAAAGAGAGAGAGAGAGAGAGAGAGAGAGAGAAAGAGAAGGCAACAGCGCCTCAATCAGAGAATTTTAATTATTATTTTCAATTATCGAAAATGCTTTTGCGTCTGTTTCAATTTTACAATCATTTTCCCTCTTGTCCTTCTTGTCTCTTTCACGTTCGATTTTTCCTGCCTCAAGTGCTTTTTATTTCGGACTTCGTTCTTGTTTTCCCTACAGCTATAATATTTGTATCTGGTATCTGGTAATTAGGGGGCGTTTCAATTGCGGCATATGGTTTTTTTTGCTTTAATTAAATTTCTTGTCGAAAGATAAGCGCACAGAGTGCAGTAGCCACAGAAAAAAGGGGGCGTCTTTTATTTCGTTTCGTTTTCTTGAACTTCTAATGCAATTACAAGGCTAAGCTTAGGTCAGCTGACGCACACAGCTTATATATAGTACTATATATATATATGAAGTATAGAGAGCTAGAAGAAACAAACAAACAAAAGTCGGAGCTGAAATATGATCGCTGGCGCTTTTAGCGAGTAACTGCAAAAGCCACAAGCTGTTAACTGATAAATTAAACAACTGTCGTCGCCGGTTGCTCAAAACGAGCAAAACTCAGTGGATGAAAAAAAGCGCAAAAATAAATAAATGAAGAGAGAAGACAACAACAATAACAACAACAACATCACTTGGTAACTCAGGTAGTCCAAGTTTCAGTCTATAGCTCAGTCCGTAGACTGATCTCTCGAGCACATAAGGTACTTTACTTATGTACCGAGATATTCATCACAGTTTAGTCAATGCAAATGCACTGTCAAAAATAAAAGTAGCATTATAGTTAAAAGCTTGCGTACGTGTGTATCTGTGAGATACTCGTGATCAGGTGGTGATCAAAGCGCTGCCTAGCACGCGTCACTTGATGAGCACAGCAATTTATGGCTTAGATACACTCGACTACCAACTGGGTTGCTGACATCGGCTCAAACTTATGACACACACCGACAAGTGAAATATTATTATAGTTTTGCGACTGTCTGTCTGTCTGTCTGTCGCTGCCAACCTTGAACGCCATTTGAACCTTTTGCAAGTGTTTCACATTTTGTTAAAGCAAGTGCAAAAAGTTCTCTAAAGTCGACTTCTACTTGAAATATGTTTTATTTAGAATTACAACTTTAGTTTTGAACAATAAACTTAAACAATACCAATCCCATGAACTACATTTATTAAATAGTTTGCATTATTTTTAAATTTCCAATTTTATTAAGCAACTTGAGTTTGAATAGAACTCACTTTTTCTATTTTCTATTCTATTCTATTTGAAATTAAATATTCTTAAATTCTCCAACACCATTCAACATAAAAAAATCTTATTACTTATACCATTAGATCAAGAAATTGTTGCCAATATTTCCAAAAATTGTTCTTAAAATCTTCCAAACTATTTATAATTCCTAATAAGATCTACAATATCTATACTGCAACTATAAATAATCTTTTTAATAGATCAAAGTTGCCTTCACGAATGACTTAAACAATTTCAATACTCTTTAATTTTTTCTAAAATTACAATTAATAATTAAATTAAATTACAATTCTATTCTAAAGGAAAGATTAAATTGGATAGACTAAAGATCTTTTTTAAAAACTTGATAATGCACAGCATATTTTTTTCAAATAGTCAAAAGTTACCTTTCAGAATGATAGAAAAAATTATAATAATATTTATTCTTCTCAAATATTTAACCAACTATTAATATTTATTCACAAAAGTTAAGATAATGAACATAATTCTTTTTATTTAAACAGCTGGTAATCCACAAGTATTTAGATTTCTTGGATTCAATCGATTGCTACAGCTGTGAAACAACTGAAAATAATCTGCAACTCTCTTGAGATTTGCATTTAATGTTTTATGTGTTCAATTGGTTCTTTTAAATTGTTCAGCTAATTTTGTTTACATTATTTCGACTACTTTTCTTGTTGTTATATTTCAACCTTATCTTTTGATCTTTTCTTATCATAAGCTAGTGTATTTGATTTTCGCATTGCAATTGAAATTGTTTTGTATGTCGTGTTGTATTGTGTTTTGTTGTTGTGTGGATATCTCAAGCATTTTGTCGCAAAATGCCATTTAACCAAAGTGAAAAATGCCAAAACTAAAGGCAACAATAATAATGATAATTTTGTATGCGATCGTTGCGACGTTGACATCGACAGCGACGTCAACTGTGACTTCGACTTCGACTGCGACGTTGACGTTAAACGTTGCCATGCGGTTGGGCTTTGGGACAGAGGCACATCGTGAACTGAGTACACAATGGCTAAAGTACATACGTATACACAAGCAATACAACAACAACTACAGCGACAAAACAAAAAGCTAAACAGCTGAAAAAAAGGCGAAAAGAAACAACAACAACAACAGCAGCAGAGAAACAGAATAAAAATCAAGTAAAATAAACCGCACGACAGCGACAAGCGCAAAAAAAAAATTAAAGTAAAAACAGCGACGCTAGCAGTTTGTCACTCAATCGCCCAGCAATCAGTCGCGTTTTTCGTATTTAGTTTTAGGTATTGTATCTTACAGATACAACGACGAGCCTGAGAGAGAGAGAGAGAGATTCCAACTCCGACTCAGACTCAGATAAACACGCGCGAGACGTGCGCGTCGTAATCAGTTTTAAAACTTAACGCTTAACGAAAATTACAAAACGAACTGCGCAGGCGTTGCGGCTGAAAGTCAAAGTGCAAAACAAAAAACGTATCTGTGAGATACAAAGTGTAACTGCAGGCTATAAGAATGCAGGCCAATGTGTGCATTATCGTCGTGGAATTTTACACATAATTAACCCAACGATAAGAACGTAATTTTCCAGCTGCATTTGCCTTTATTTAGTGCCCACTGTAGTTGTGTGTTGATAAAGCTCTATTTACCTAAGCAAATGTGCATTAGCAAAGCGTGTCGCATGTATTTACATAAATTTGCAGTCAGCTATATCAGCTGATACTCAACTCGCACAGAACAATAGCTATAGATACGAAATGTATATAGATACTATATATACTATATACGTTCGCAGTTAAACCGATTTCCGATCCAGTTGGCGTTACGCATCAGTGCCTCAAATGTTGGATTATTTTGTATTTTCGGGGAGTGCCGTCGACTATATCGTCATAAAAGGCTTTTCGACATCTTTGTCGCCGCTACAGCTGAACTACCTGAACACCACAATAGAAGATACTATCTCAAGGTCGGACTGCGCCCTAACACACTCGCACAATTGTTGGGAAAAACTTATTGACTGTCGACTGTCGACTGTCTCATTGTTTCTCTCTCTCTCTTGATCTTTCTCTCGAGCATTTGTGCAAATATTGAAAGATGCCATAGGCAAACACACAACTAGAACAAGTGTCATTAAATTGAAAAAACACACATCTATAGACAATATCTGTATCTGTAGCTCGTGTATCTTATTTTTGTTGCTGTTACTGTTGTTGTTGCTCTTGCTGTGTATTTCATTTTAGTTGAAATCCAAAAACAAATAACACGCGGCATATTCACGTAATGGATTTTTTGGCGTCAGAGCAAATGAAAATGAAAATGAATCACTTTGGCCGCAAACTAAATTCCAATTGAAAATAATCAGTCGGTTCTTTTTGAGGGGTTTTTGGACTATTTCAGGGGAAGAAGGGAAGCGAGTATGCTGCTCTTGCTGAGCCGGCAACAAACGGAAATTGTCAGATGTCAATTTTTGTGAATTTGAAACGCAATGCGACCACAACAACAACAACAACAACGGCGACAAAAGGTGTGCGGCATATTAAATACAAAATGTCAACAGCTCGTCAACCCAAAAGTGAACCCAAAAATACTCAAAAATATTCATAAATGCGACTGCGAGTACTCATATGTTATAAACATAACATATATAAATAAGCAGAGCTACAGTGAGAAAAAGAAAAGAGGGCAAAAGTTTTTCTTAAACCCGGCAAAAGTTGAAATATTAAAAGCGAAAATGGATGAATTAAGAATTATTCAATTTATGTTCGAATATTTTCAACTCAAATTGTGCAATGCAAATGCTAATGAGCGAAAAAAAATGTAGTTTACATAATATAGGAACAATATTAGTAAATTAATGAAATCACGCTTTTCATGGGCAAAAAAATTCCTAGTGCAATCGAGTCTTAGTTGCCTTAGCAAACAATCTGGTATATTTTATACTCTGTAGTACATTTTTAATGTAGTAACTACAATATCGGTATACCAAATATAGTTTTTGGTATATTGCAGTATTTTTGTGATATATTTTTGGTATAATTTTAGAATATGGTTATAACCAAAATGAGTAGCGGGTAGTTTTCGTACTTGCTTTCTATTCAGTTTGCTCAACTTTATAATTATTTTAAATTCCTCTTGATAAAATTTAAAGTTTTAAAAGACTTCTAATCTTTCAAATCATTTACGAAAATTTCATTGGAAAAGGTTCCAAGCAAGAAAATTCAAATATTTTTCTCTTTAATCTATTTCCTTTTACATTTCTTCAACTAAATTGTCAACTTTAATAGATACAATTATTTTAAATACTCATTTGACTCATAGCTGATCTCAAAGATAAAACTTCAAGTGCAAAATATGTATTATCTTTTCAAAGATATTTTCCATCATAAAATTACTTTAATCATTTTCCGCGTATTTTTTACAACTTCCTCTAGAAACTCCGCCCCCACTTAAGACTTTTTCCATGCCAGCGATATGCTCGTCGTGGAATATTTATGTAACTCTCTATCACTCTCTAATTTAACATGCTTCAAATGCTTTAATTTTTTAATGGAGAAAAGCGTTGCTTTACGCTCTAAAAATTTTGATATACGAACGACGAGTTCACATATGGTTTTTTTTTTGTATTTTTAGTTTTGTTTTACCTTCAACGAGTTCAAAGTGTAAATTGTAAAGTTAATGGAGTTTATGCGATAATTGTTGTTGTTGTTGTTATTTATTTGAAGAGGTGCGCTCAGGAAATGCGAACAATAATGAGTAAAGTGCAAGTGGCACAGCAAAGGTCAAAGACGACGACGATAATGAGTTGTTTTGTAAAGTTCTCAACTGAAATACGAATACTTGAGGTATTCGAAGTCGCATCTATTGCAATGGAATTAAAATTGGAATTGTCTCTTGTGCAACCTTGCGCTAATTTCAATATAAACCAAAACCAAAAACAGAAAAAAAAGTACGACAACAATTGTTGGCTGAGTTGACAAATTGGTTAGTTTCGAGTGCGCTCAGCGAAGCGTTAAAAAAGTGATTACAACAAGAGTAGAAAATAGAGGCAATTGCATTTTAAATGCATAGTAAAGTATAAGTGTATGTATGTATGTATGTCGTTGCCACATTTGACACGATTGCCACAATTGACGTGTAGTTAGCATATATCTGTTGCATGTTGCAACAAGCAACAAGCAGCACACCTGCAAAATATGAACAACTCTTTCAATATTTGCACTTTCTTCTCTAAGAGCTCCAACTACATACATAAATATATGTATTCATGTATGAGGTTGAGTATATAGAAACCAGCCGATGAGTTGTCGTTTATTTACGCATATTTATGTCTATATGTTGACCGTGTACAAACAGCATAAAGCGTAAGGGATGGGGGGAAAACGCGGGGCAGGGGCAACAGGCAAAGCGAACAGACTCTGTCAATAGAGACTGGCAAACGTCAATTTAGCTGAGCCACAAGAAATTGAAAATAGACAGCCTGAAGACAAGTCGAGGAAAGTATGGAAAAAAAAAAATGAGCAACAAGTAGAAAATAGAAAATAGTTGACATGAAAAATACTTCATTTGACCAGAAAGTCTCTGTGTAAATATAAATATAGTATCCATTCTGTGAAAACCATGAGATGAGATAGACAAGGATTGCAGCGTATTGAATTGCCATCAATTTGATGAGACGAGTTGATGGAATTCTTAAGAATGTGTCCAGAAATACGTAAAAACAATTGAATCTTTTGTTCGATGAAAATTAATATAACGAAAGAACAGAACTAGTATATATTAATTACTTTTCTCGAAGGGCAACTATTATCGTAAACTCATTAAAGAAATATATGGAAATTGAATTTCTGTAAAATAAAGAAGAATTAAATAAAATTTGTAAAATTATATAAAGCAATAAAATAAAAATAAAATGAAATTGAATTAAACGAAATGAGAACAAATGGATTAAAATGCAATGGAAAGAAATGAAATTATGTGAAATAAAACTTAGTGAAAAAAAAAACTTAAATTTAATAATAATATTAAATGAAATGAAACGAAATTAAATGACAGAAATGAAATAAAATACAAAATTATGAATTTAAATAATATAATTAATAGAAATGAAATAAATTTAAATGAAATGAAATCAAACTAAATTAAATTAAATGAAACAAAATGAAATGTATTAAATTGAATAAAATAAAATGAAATAATATAAAAAGAAATTAAATGAAACGTAATAAAATGAACTGAAATGAATGACAATCAAAAATAAAAGAATGTAAATACAATTAAATTAGATAAAATTTATTAAAAAATCATATGTAAATATATATAAGAATTCAGTACTTAATATGAAATTACTTTAAACATCAGTTGAGCAATATCATCAATTTATTTCTTTTTTCACATTTTAAATTTAATATGATTCACATTGAGCTTTGACCCAATTTCACTATAAATGATTCTTTGATAAATCTCACATTTTGTTGCAAAATTTTGCTAATCAATTTCTAGTGCAACTGAGAACAATCGATCAACATTCATATCATAACATAGTCAAGCTTCAGCTTTCTTTTTTACTTGGTAGAGTCAAGAATTTCACATAGAAATAAAGCCACTGAGACGACAACCTGTGATGTGTTGTTGTCGTTAATAAATAAGCTTAAAATTTCACAATTTACTGTGTATGTAGACAGTTGTCGTCAGTTGTTTAGTTACGGTTTCAATTTCGCGCCCTGCCTCTCTCCCTCGCTTAATTTTCCATTGTAGACTTGGGTTATACTTTTGTTGCTAGTGTTATTGTATAAACACAGACTGTGTCGGGTATTTTTCAAGCTGATTAGACCTCGTCACAGCTGCACAAGGGCTTAGAGAATTGTTGAGTAAATACAAACATGAAAAGTATATATATTTCAGTTTAGAGTTTCTAAGTTTATGTAATTTAGTGTGACGACTAAAAATTCGGCGAAAAAAACATAAAAATTGCTGAGGCGAAAGTGAGGTGGGTTGGCACCTTAAAAAGGCAACAGCAATCAGTTGCATGAGCCGTCATCTAAATGACATTAAATGCGAAAATCAAATAACTGTGCTATGTGATTGTCATAATAAGCTTAATAACAACGGCAAATAAGACAGCCAAATGAAATGACATGCTCAGCACATTAACGCTCGATATGATGCGATGCGACGTTGATATGCAACAAATTGAAAGTAAATAAATATAAAAACAAACGCAAAGTGTGAAAGAGAGAGAAAGAGAGAGAGAGACAGAGACCGTGCACAATTATTACAAAAGCAAACTGCAGACGACGCAACGGCAATATGGCAAATTAATTAGTTATACAAAAATGGTAGACCATAAAAAATGGTGAACAACAACAGCAGCAGCAGCAACGACAACCGCAAATAACTACAATAATAATAACAATAGAGCACGCGTTTCGTATTAAAAATAATCGCACAAAAAAGTAGAAAACAACAGCAACAATAACGAAAAAAAATGCATATTCAATTGTTGCTATTGTTTTTGAGTCTTTTTTGCGCGCAAATAAAATTCAAATTATGCACAAGTGAATAATTGTGGCCCTAACTAAATATAAATATATCTCTATATCGATAACCATTTATATCTGTATATAATCTAGATATTTGCACAGCCAACAAACAAAGTATTTGCTTGGTATTTTAATATAGCCCAAGTGGCCCATAAAAAACAAACGCAGCGCAGTTGCCCTTTTTTGTGCTACGTGAAAAAGTGTGTGAGCGCTAGTGTGTGTGTGTTTGTGTGTGTGGCGCCAACTAGCGGGCCATAAATAAAGCACGCTATGAAAAATCCAAATATCATGGAATGCAGCAGTGGCTTAAACAGCAATAGCAACAGTAGCAACGACAGCAACAACAACAACAATAGCAGCAACAACAACAGCAATAATAACAGCAGTGTCACTGCGTCCAATATCAACGGAAACGGAAATGGCAATGCTAGCGAGCTACAGCTGCGCCCTCTGTTGGCCAAAACAGCGCTAACAACATGTGCAACATCAGCAGCAGCAGGAGCAATAGCAACAGCCCAACATCAGCAATACAACAGCAACAACAACAACAGCAATAGCAACAACAAATTGTGCGGCTCCGGCATGTCGCCTCATTCCCCGCCCCCGCATCAGCAGCAGCAGCAGCCCACAAACATGGCCACAAATGGCCATCAGTCGTATCCGGCGATAACGGCAACGTATTGGCTGCCGCCACCAAATCCGGCGCCATATTTAGTTCCAGGTAATTAGTGTTACTTGCAGTTGATACATCGTTCCCCCCTTGTCCCCTTCACTCTACTTCTCTCCAGCCACGTCCACAGTCTCTAAGTCTGCCTGCCTCGCAATGTTGCAAATTATATTTTCGTGTTTATTGTAAAGCTCGCGAGGATTACAGGCAAAACAAAAAAAAAAACAAAGGCAGAAACAAAAATGCGAAAAAACATGACGCGAGGGCCAAAAACAAAAGCTAAAGGCCAACAACGTTGTTCGTGTCGTGTGTGTGTTAGTATGTGTGTGTGTGTCCTGTCCGTGTGTATGTGTGCTGTCGTGTATTTTATTTCCGCTCTTGTTGTTTTCATTCGACGTTTTTTGGCTTTATGCTTAGCTCGGAGTCCCGCTGCCAAGTGGCAAAATGTTAAGCCAGTGTGTGAAGCTGGTGCGGGATTTTCAATGCCAAAAGGGGCCAACAGTAGCATACTGTATATATCAACTGTGTGTGTGTGTGTGTGTGGGGGCGTTCATTTTAAGCAGAATCGGTTGCATGCATCGCGCGAGCGTCGCCTCGTTTTTGTATGTAATTTCATTTGCAAACGCCACTTGCTGGCTGCTAATTAAATTTCAGCTTTGTCAGGGGATTTGCACTTTGCATTGCCCGAAGCGGGGCACGGGGCACGGGGCAAGCGGGGCAAGAGCAGGAGCAGCTGTAGCAAGTGAGCTTCGACATTGTTTGTTTTTGTTGTGGCTGTTTAACTGTTGCTTGCCAGCGAACACAATTTGTGTGCTATCAGCGGGTTGCCCTAACACTCTGAGAACTCTGCCCACCAAATCCTTGCAGCATAATCACAATCATGACCACAGCCAAAAGTAAGCCATAAATATAACAGCAACTAGATGGTTTAAGACATGGCTTATGGCATGCTTCTACATAGATAAAATTTACAAATATATTTAAAGAATCTTGAAGATACTAAAGAAAACAAAGCGAAGTTTGTTAAAAGAAATTATAAGACTTTTGAATGAAACTTGGTTTGCTAGAAGTTGCCAAAGAAAAATTATAAAATGTATAAACGAGTTAATTAAAAAAGAATTAAGTTTTTTAATTTGTATTAATTATTTACATCCTTCCATATAAAGTCTTCAAAAGAATATTCAATCCTAAACAAAATTTGCATTTATAAAATTACATTATGAATGATGTTCCTAATTTCTAATCATTCGAAGGGTAATCTAAATAAGACAATTATTCCATTCAAAATGTTTTTTGTCAAAAATCTTTTTTTAAGAATGATTATTCAATAAATTTTGGTCAATTCACTTAGATAAATTGATCAATCATTATTTTTGCTCTCAGTTGAATTTAGAAAAGTTTTGGTTTTGATTAAAAATTACATTATTTCAGAATTGGCTTCTCTATGTGTACGATTGAATGTTACTGCTCATATGTATTCTATACAATTATAATGTTAAAATCGTATCTAAAAGCAATTTTAAAACATTATGAGTGCAGCTAAGTAATTAGAAAAAAAAATACAAAACAACATCAGATATCTATTTCACAATTTAAAATTTTACAACATAAACGACACTCAAAACGGTAATTAAATTAACCGGATGCAAATAAAGTAGCCTCTAAAAAACACTCAATACTTTTCATGTCACTGTCTAAGCAATTGTGAGAAAACGAATAAATTTTCGCAGAAAACTTTTCTTCCAAGAACTGAGCTCTGCTCCAGACACACCTGACACTTTTGATATCCAATAACGCCAGACGCAGAGAGTGAAATAAAAGCACTTTATATAAACATAAACTGTTTATCAAAGTTCACTTCAACAAAAACACTTTAAGACACCTTGAAACTTGACCAAAAAAACAAAGAACATTCTCTATTTGGCATAATAAATAATTTAAATCAATTATGCAATTAAGATTACAATTAGATTTAATTGCAGTAAATGTTTATGCGTTAGACATGCAAATCAAGTGCAATTGAACATTGAAAAGTTCCTCGAAATTGTGAAACCCTTTTAGCCAAGGCGAACAACAGCAACAACAACAACAATAACTGAATGTGCCATGCAAATCAATAAGCTAACGATCTAATCCATTTCCGTTGTTGCGACTTGCATACAGATTACTCCAAATATGTCTAATAAAATTCGAATAGAACCGAGAGAAAGGGAAAATACAGAGACGAGACTCATTTGGGAATCCGACTTGAGGTTGCACTTTTGTATATAGTGGGAAGTGGGAAGTGGGGGGGAAGTTTTGATGTCTTGACTTTGTTGTTGTGTCGTCGTCGCATGACTTGCATATTTATGCGACATATGCGAAATGAATTGTTTGCTGCTTGTGTAGAGAACAGAGTTAAAGGCGACAAAGCAGCGACAGGCAGCAAATAACGATAATAAATAAGCACACAGCACAGTTGGCTTCAAAAATATTATAAATAAATAAAGCAAAATATTTGAATGAATAGCGAACGAACGAACGAACTACAAAGAGAGAGAGAAGTGAGTGCAATATATACGCTGATATATGTTTTTAAAGCAATTCGATGCAGCAGACACGTTCTTTCACAGTCAACAGCAGCAAAACTAATAATTTTATGAGCAGATCAAATGACGACCACGGGGCGAAAAGAGAAGCGAAACGCTCAAAGTCAAAATGGCTGTCAGTCAAAGTGAAGCGTAGCAGACTGTGTGTCCCTGTGTGTTACATAAGGTTGTCTGTTTTAGAATTTTGTGGCATGGCATATTACGTATACGTATACGTATACGAGGAGTAGCTTCTGCTGTTGCTGTTGCTGCAAGTGCCATTATCGCTAGCTCGCTCGCACGCAACGTGCACAAATGTGTTAACATAAATGTAACACGTTTCGCTGTGGCAACAACGAACCACAATCACAACAACAACAACAGCAACAACAATCGTTCATGCACGTTGCCATGTCACGTAGCTGCTTTTGCATGTCAACGACAGTCGAGAGAGAGAGGAAGAGAGAGAATTGGGGAAATCGGGTCGAGACGTTGCGAATCCCCGAAAGATTCTGGCCAGGAAACGAAACTGTCACATTTTGGCGAAACGTCAAGGAAATTGCCAGCTGACTTCTTACTTCTTCACTTCTCCCTCCACTCACTCAATTGAAAATCGCACAAAATTGTTTTCCCCTTAAAATTGTTGTGTATTTCTCACACAACAGCACAAAAAGTTCAACTTCAAAAATATTGTTTGTTGACGATGATTTGGCATATACAAATGTACTCGTAGTTTAAGGTTTTTAGCATGTGATAGCTAATTAAAATAACACGCGAAGGCAAAGTGTGTGCAATCGTTAAATTAACTTGACTGTTGAATTTTTAGGCACAACAGTATAAAATGTTGAAACTATATTTAAAGCAGCGAAAACACATGCAAGCTGATGTGTAGCGAAATTCGATTAACTAAAAATATTATTTATTGCTTTTGACGGTGTGAAAACTATCTGTCACAAATTATAGAAATTTTTCTCTAATTCTACATTTAAAAAAAAAAATGTTTTTACTGCTATTAAATATTTATAAAACAGATATACAATCGGTCAAAATATAAAATATATTCTGGTATATTTTGCACTCGATGATTCATTTTGAATGTATTCTATATTAATATACCAAATATAGCCTCAGGTACATTTTTAGTATTTTAATATTTAGTACATACAAAGGCAATCGGTTAATATATAAAATACAATCTGGTATATTTTGCACTCCATGATATATTTTTTGTAGACTACATTCCTCATCACTATATTTTTGGAATTTTTGCAGTATTTTAATTTGGTTTATTTAAAAATTAATACTGCACTCTATGGTATATTTTGTATGTAGTACTATATCAATATGACTTTGATACATTTTTAGTATTTTTGCGGTATATTTAAAATAAATACTGGTATATTTTAAAATAAATACAATGGGTAGCGGGTATCTCACAGTTGAGTACATTAGCTTTCTTATTTCTTTTTTTTTATCTCCACCTAAAATAATTTTGAAGAATTATTTCAAATCGTTTTTAACACTTTATTTGTGTCACAAATTAATTTTATTCACTTATTCGCAAAGATAACCTTCCTTGCTTAGTCCATGTGCAAAGCAACGCTGCAGATAAGTTGTCAAAATCCAGTTTTCTTTGCATTAAATTAGATAATTACAAAAACAGCTTGCCAGGAATTTGATCTCTGTATTTCATATTTTTTTAAACTTTTTTAAAATCATTTTAATTTGATAAATAATCTTCGCTTGCTTATTCTAAAGTATTCATCGTATTCGCTTACACACAAAGCAACCCATCCCACCAATCAATTTGTTTGCTGCTAATTTTGTGAACTATTGAAAATTGCACTATACACTACTGAGCAGCAACAAACACGTCCCGTCGTTAACCTTACATACGTATGTTCGTATGTAGTATAAAGCAAACGTCAAATGGCAAGCAAGTGACCAGAGAACACAAATGCTGTGAAAACCCCTTCGAAGCGACAATACAAAAACAATTTTTCAGGCTGTGTAGTGTGAGGCAACAACAACAACAACCACTTTGAATGCGTTACAGTTCAATACAGACAACGATAGACAATGGACAGACAACTAGACAGACAGAAAGAGAGACAGCTGAGGGGTGGAGAGCGAGGTGAATAGGCGGGAATTGGTCGGTGCTCGATCGAGAATGTGCGTCCCATAAGAATGAAATTAAATTCTGTCGCGACAATACAACATGCGGAATACGTAATCAATTGTCGACATCGATACAAATACAAATACAGAGACGAGCTGATAAATACACAACAATATACAATACACGCTCATGTATATAAAGAGCGACGCACACACATGGCTGCCAAATGAAACTTTAGATGTCTCTGCAGCCAGAGCTGTGTGGCGGTAAATGTATCTAAAGCAGTAGCTATAATCGTAGTTTGAACTGTAGCGATAGCTGCATCGACGCTAGAGCTGCAAAAGTGACGTGACACGAGTGCTCACGAGAAGACTGAAAATATTTCACTTTATTAATTTATTAGTTATTTTTACTAAAATATAGTAAGCGAAGAATTTATTTATAGTTATTAATAAATTTATCTTTTGCAACTTTTATTTTTTCCTTCATTCTCAATAACTCGTGCCTATCGCACTCACGCTGTCATCTCTAAGCAGTCTGTCTGTCATGCATATATTTACACTGTCATTGTACATCGCATACAAAATCCGAAGAACAAAGTAAAGTACAAAATACTTTTTGAACTTTGACATGAGGGAAAGAAGCAGAAGCAGCGACAAACGAAAACAATTCATGCACATTTATTGCCTATTTATCTGAGACTCTTCTCTTGATGTGCACGAGTATTTTGACAAGTGTGCGTCTGTTTCCGCATAACAGCAAATAACAACAAGTCGAAAACACTTTGAATTTTGCATATGCAAAAGCTAAAGCAATAGACCAAAGTCTTTTTGGCGTTTGACAGTGAAAGCAACGCTTAAGGAGTATACTCTTAGCTTAATTTAAAGTATAGATATGAGGAAAGGTTATTTTTAATCAGATATGGATTATTTTCTGGCGAAAAATTTAACGTGACACACTATTTGCGGTGGTAAAACATAAACTGAAATAATTTTAGAAATAAATCAAGGTTCTTATAGTTGTCGATTAGCACAATTTTCGTACGAATTCGTTCATTATTGCAATTGTCTTATAATTAAAGACAAATTAATCAAAAGCTGTAAGATTAATCTTAATTCACTTTACATTGGAAAATTCTTTGTGATTTTCTTTGAGCTATACTGAAAATTGTTTTCATTTGAGTAGAACACCAATACAAACACTAATAAAAGATCTTAAATTCAGCATTAAAAGCTAAGGGCGGAAATTAAACTTTGAATAAAAATAATGGATTTGGAGACAACTTCCTCAATACATACACAATCAGGTGAACTTAATGATTTCCAGTTGCTTACTATGTCAGTCGCTTGTAGTTCGAAAAGATTATATGCAGTTATAACTCGACTCCATATGTTGACCGGATGTTAATTTCATTTAAATATGTTATTAACCTGCAAATATTGAGCAATAAACATTTCAGTTTGATTATTTGACTTATAAATCTACATTCATATTATAGGAAACCCAACTGCATCTCATCTTATATTAAGCAGCTATTGCTATGCATAATTGTTTAGGAAATTGCGTGTGTTTGGCTATAGCCAAGAGCAGATTAATTGAAAGCAGCTCTTGTGGTTCAAGTGCAATTACGCAATGTGAATATGCTTTGCACTGCCCGCTAAATACAATTAGCGTTAATAAAAGCGAATAGCAAGTGCGCACAGTTGCCAAGAGCTGTGAAAAAATCATTTAAATCAGCTGGCAAACCTTCAAACTAGTCAAAAAAAAATAAAGTACAAACGGCAACAGAAATGTAACTGCTCGCTGCATGAACGTTGACCGGACGGCGACAGTCAAAAGCAATTGAAGGGGGCAGAAAAGTAGGAGGTAAGAGGCTGGAAGTATTGCCAGAGCCAACAAGCAGCACGTTTCGATTACGTTGGCAACACTTCCGGGCCGCGAGCGCCACAATTTCCGCAGCACTCTGTGTAGAAGTCTAGGCAAACTGCCAGAAGTCGAAATGCTGAAATTGGGGGCAGGATCTGATGCTGCTCATTTTAGCATTTTAGCTTGAAGGGTTCATTTGTATGTATTATAGTATGTGTGTGCGATATACATATAGTATACGCTATGTGTATATATTTTTGTATAGCGTTGACCACAGCGTTGCTTTGACTTTGGCTCATTCAATTACCGCTGCCCGTCAGCTATTCCTATTCTAATGTCAATCCCCCCGTCCTCCTTCCTTGCTGCCACTCAGCACGTCTCCGCCATTTGATTTTGTCGAGTGCTCAGCTGGCACATTGCCCTTAGCTCAAGATGAGATACACTCTGATTATTCGCCGTATGCAATGCATATGCTGGGCAACTGTTTCCAAACGCTGCCGCCTCTTCAATGCAAGTCTTTTATTATAATTTCGCTATAGTATATCGCTTTTTCTCTCTATATTTATTTTTTTCTAGAGTCAAGTACTTGGAATTCGTTGAAATGTATTTTTTTCTTCTGTTCATTCCTCTATTGTATCTCAAGTGCCTTCAAGTTGAAGCATTCAATTCAGAAACTACTTCATAACTTAACTTTATTTCACTAAGTATTTCTATATATAAATGCTATATCAAAATGTTGCTTTTGCTTTACTGCATTCTGGTCAAAAAGCCATTAATACTTGGCATAATTAATAAATTAATTCGAATGGAAATTAAGACGTTAGATCCCAATTGAAATGCAAAACATTTTGCACACAAATTATTTTGCTCACTTGACTGCCTGAGCATCTCTCGCTCCAAAATTGTGCATTTCATTATGCGAATGCATTTTGACAGAATGAAACTGCAACTGCAACTTTAAGTTGCTTTTATGCACCTCAAAGTGGCAATCCTCAATGTTGTGTTCGAATAATGTATTTAACATTGAGGTTATTCTAAAATGCCACACGCATGAGTTTCACACACGTTTCAAACGCAGATATTCCGAGTTATTTTCCCAGCGGCATTCCAAAATCATAATGCACATAAACATTCGCAAACATTTGACGTCCAGCATTTTATTGCAATTCAAATGCATCCGTTTTGTTTGTGATCCGTTTCAGCATTTTGACTTTGTTAATTCTATTTAAAGCACTTTCGTCAGATATTTTCCATTGTTGCAAAAACATTCCAAGGGAATTTCCATTATTTTTCTAATATTACAAATCTGATTGTTTGCGATCAGACACAAATTGTAGAAGTTATTTACGAAATACTTTTTGTATTAGCAAAACGCCTATTTTCTTAGGCTCTTAGTTGCTTTGGCTAACAATCTGGTATATTTCGCACTGTATGGTATATTTTGTATTTATCAATATACCAAATATCACATTTGATATACTTTTAGTATTTTATTGTATATTAGTCTGGATACCAATATACCAAATATAACATTTATTGTGTTTTTAGTATTTTTGTGGTATATTTAACTAGTATATTTTACTTTTTTCCAAAAATAGTTTGCGAGGACACTCGAATGTAATTTTATTACTTCTTATTTATATGCCTTTGACATTTATTCATACCATATTTTATGCAACTTTTAATAACAAATTCTTTAATTCTTATTTATAATGCAGTCTCGTATCTTATAGATACATTTAATGACAACTCTCTTTGCGATTATTTGACTCTTGCATTGCTCATGACGTTGTTTGCTCTTGTTTCAACCTGAAACTGGTTGTGTGACGCACGTGCTGCTGCTGCCTCTTGCTGCTGATGTTGCCTCTTCTCGGCTGCCAAGTGAAACAATAAACGTTGCTCATGACGGCATAAGAAACATTTGCTTGTTACTTGACGTCGCCAAAGTATCTTATGTCGCTTCATATGCGACGCCACGCCACACCGAATGCTGCACATTTAATCTTGAGGTGTTCAGCATATTTGCGGCTTTTGGTGGCATCAACAGCAGCATCACGTCAAAACCACTTTGATTGTCAGTCAGTCCGCCAGTCAGTCAGTCAGTCATTTTGTCTATACATATTTCACTGAAGTCTCGCATACTTTACAGCTCCAAATTCTCAAACCTTGTCGCTGACAGTCGTAAAATATTTCAGATATTTTTCTCTCTCTCTCTCTCTCTTCGTTCTCGGTTCGTCACTGTCTGCTTTGGTCTTCGTTTACCTTGTAACTTTTGCTTTATACTTTATGATGCGCTGCTTTTTGATTTGCCTCAAAATTATTCGCCATGCGCTTTGCATAACAATCAGCAGGGATCCTCATATATATATACTATATTATAGAGTCACTGAGCAAAGCAAAATAATAAAACAGAGTGCGAGAAATAGTGAAGATGAGAGAGAGAGAGTGAACAATTGCGGCACGCCAGGTGATTACTTTGTTGCCCTGCGGGGCGCAAAAGAATTTAATATGCAACTTGCTTTTGATTGGAAGTTATGAAATTCAAATTATTATCAGGTCAAAGTCAATTTGACAATAGATGATTTTATTCCATCGCGATGCATTTTTGTGCAGTGAGAAGTTGAACTTTGCTTTAATTTGAATTTAGTAAAAGTCAAATAATTAGAAGTTTAAAAAAAGACTCTTTAAGTAACTCACTTTAAAGCTTTTCTTCATTTGGCTTTAATTTGTCAATAATAACAAGTAAGAAAGTTAGACAATGCGGTATTATTCTTAAAATATACCGTACATTATCACATAATACTAAAATATACCATAGGCTATGCTTGGTATATTAATTAGTACTATATCAATATAGACGTTTTTGTCATACAAAAGAATTTCTTAAATATGTTAACTTCTAAGTTTTTCATCTAATCGAAACCAAATTGCCGACTTGGAAGATATGTATTTATAAAGGTTTTAAACAAGATTATTTTCAAGCAACTATTTTTAATTGTCTTAACCAAAAATATCTTTAAGCAACCAGTTTTAAGGCCTTCGCATTAATTCCATTTAATCTCTAAACAGCCTTCTTTTCTTTAGGAAATTTTCCATTTTCAGACTCTCGTAACTCGCTTTCTCTCTTTCTATTTGTTCGAGCAAATCACTGAGTTAGACACAATTTGCTTGGCAGCGGCGCCACTAAGCCGCATGCAACACGCGGCATGTAAAGTTTCAATTAAAATGCTGCATAAAACATTTGCTGCAGCTCTTGGCTGAAGGATGCAATTTGCATGATACGATGCCGAGTCAAAACATTTGCCGTTTACCGTTTTCAATTATAACATAAACACTTGCCGCAAGACTCCCAAAATAGAGCGCAGCCTCTCATTGTCCTTGTTGTTGTTGCCAGAATTGTTGTTGCTGTTGCTGTTGTGGCACTGTTGCTGTTTCTGTTGTTTGTTGTTCAGATTAAGCAAGCTCGGCAGACTTAATAAATGAAAATGCAATGCACATGTGAAGCCGCCATTTTGAAGAGCCGCATCTGCATGAGTGTGTTGCAAGTGTGTGTGTGTGTGTATGTGTGTGTGTATGTTGCAGGAGCAACTTTTCACATATTTGTATCTGTTTGTGTTGTTAAGTAGTTGCCTCAGCTGCATAAATATTTATTGCATATTTTGCAAATGAGTTGCCAAAAGTGTTGAACAACGCCGAACTGAAAACGTAGCGAAATTTTCCCGAAATGTTTTTACATTCATTTGAAACACTTAACACAGACATAATTGCAGCCAGTTTTGCATTTAATAGCTTAATTCGCATATTTCTTGCTTTCAGCCACAAAATTGATTGAGTGCAGTTTATGAGAAACATTTTCCAATTTTCTACAAATTGTGTTTTAAAATTGAGCAAAATTTTAATGAGAATTCTGATTTACTTTGTTAAACTTTACAAATAATATTCTGGAATAAGATTAAATTGTAAATGTATTTTTGCTTTCTACGCAAAATGAAAACTATTATTAATCCTGAATTTTAAAAACAATTCTAATAATTACTTAGTTATATTGAATTATTGAAGTCATAATAAAAAAAGAAAGAGAGCTACAGTCGAATGAAAATACTGAAAATATTTCAAAGGCTATTTTAGGTATATTGATAAAGTACTGCATTCAAAATACACCAAAGAGTGCAAAATATCCCAAATTGTCATCCGAAGCTACATACTTTCATGTCTACGTGTTCATACGGACGGACAGACAGACAGACGAACTTGGGTTGGAGATGTCTGTTATAAACATTTATTAGAGGCACAAAGTTATAATTCCCTTCTACCCAATGGGTAAAAGAAATAATATTTTTAAGGTTTATTTCTGATGATAAATTTCGGTGTTTTATTAGCAATGCCTGCTTTACTGTTTTGTTTACTTCTTTAATTTATTTAAGTAAACAATTAGTTAAATTCAAAGTTAGTACCTTAACAATAAATTCAAACATAAAAAACACAAAACTCATCAACTAATAAGTTATGTGACTGCTTAAACCGAAATGTAATGGAAAATATGACATTCAAGGCTCAAATTGAAATGGATTTTTAATAGAGTTTAAAGTCATAACCCAGTCGAAATTTCTTTAACCTATCAAAATGCAGTAAAACGAAGTCATCATAACACAAGCTCATACACAGCAAACATTCAAGCACACACTCAACTCTTCGTTGCTCATTTCTTATCTCTGGAGGCGCCTCCACATTTCAGCACTCTCTCTTGACTTTCCCGGGCTGGTGAAAGTTTATAGCCTACCCTTAGGGCCCGTTATACGCAACCAAACTTATTGCGGTGCAAAAATTTTATGTTTTAATTCAATTAGGCACCCAGTCACGCCCATTTCTGTACGCCCCACGCCCCCTTTGCCAGCGACACATTTTCGACATTTTTCAGGGCTTTTTTTTGTATTTTTTTTTTTTGTGCGTTCGCCGACAACATATTTGCATAATTATGCAATAATTGACAAGCGGAAAAAGGAAATTAAAACGGAATTTCAACTAATTTTCCATGGGCAACGCTGAAAAAAAAACGACTAAAGAAAATGCGGACAAGTCATTAAAAAAATGCGGAACTAAATTAAATAGTCGTCGTTAAATATTCTATTATATTGTTGTGGAATTTACAATAAAATAATCGTACATTATTAGTTGTAAAGAATGTAAGAATGCCATTTAATTAAGGCATATAAATAACGTTTAAAATATTTTTTAAATTTGCTGACAAATTTAAAGAAATAAAAGGCATTACAAATTCATTGTTCTGCCTGCAAAATATAAATCCATGAAAACCACATTCGTGTAGCATTTATTAGTAAAGGGCAAAAGCATCGAATCACAATTGGAGGCGAAGCCATTAGCTGCTTGTTCACATCTGTTTTTACACATGTATTGCTTTGCAGCTTGCTCTGTCGAAAACGCCTGCGGCCATGCTTTGAATAATGTTGCAAGCTGTTACAGCTCCTTCCTCCTCCCTCTCTCACTCTCTGTTCCTCACAGAAACAATTGGCCAGATAGTCAGCACGTATGTGTGTGTTTTACTGGTGTGTTTAACAACTGCTTGCAATATAAGTTTACATATTTATCTCAATCTTTCGCACTCTCTCTCTGTCTATCTGCATAACAAAGCATTTGATTGCAGCACGCATTAGGAACTATTTTACAGCAATCTTCTATAACTCTCTCTATAAGTTCTTACACACACATACACACACACGCACACATATTTATGCAAATCTGAAGCACTTCAGGCGTATTGCGTTCCACTTACAAGTTTTTGCGCCTCGCCTCGAAACTATGAATGCAATTGTCCTGGTTAATGCATTGACTTTTGTTATGCCAACACACTAACGAAGAAGGGTTGTGATCTTACAGAATTAAAGTTGACTATAGAAGAAATTAATTAAATTAGAATGTAGTGATAAGTTCTTACTTCAATGCTATTGAAATTTATGCTGATTTTTGGTTGAATTTTGAAGAATGAAATAGAAATAAACCATCAATTAATTGTCTATTATTATAACAACTATGTATATTAAAATAAGAATTTATTATAAGTTTTAGTCGGAATATTTAGGTATTTTGTCATGGTAGTATTATGGGTTTAATTTATGAAAGAGAAATTTTACATGAATTTCTACAGAGCTCGTATCTTAATTTAAAAAAAAATTCACAAATTAGTACTATTAAAGTGTTAATGATTCTGTAATAATTTCAAGAGAATATTAACGTAATAAAAATAATAACAAATATCAAAAATCTATCTATTAATACTATAAATTGTTCTACAGAAATATGAGAAATACTTAAAACAAAACAACCATCTTCATTCATATCAAATTAGAGAACGAGTTTCTTCTTAAAAATGATTATCACTAACATATTTCCGAAGCTTCGAATCTCTTCTTATTCGCATGATTCAATAGAAAAACTATTTAGGTCTATAATTAGAGATTGTGCAGAGAATATAAATCGATTCATATTTCTGTTAATACTATAAATTATTCTTTAGTACTGAGAGTTTTCTACAGAGCAGAGTCTCTTTTTATCGAAAGTATTAAAATCAGTCAATAGAGTATTCCGTATTCAATATTATTGTGAATTTCTCACCTGCTGCAGTTGTTGTTGTTGAATGTTTGCAATTTCCATAGCATACTTAAGTGCGTATCATTGTGAGTGCTTCACTGATAGAGACAGCGAGAGTATGCCTTGCATTTTGCTGAGCTTAGCTTGTAAATATTTGCAGAGGGCTTAATTTGTTTATGCATGGCAAACAAATTGTTGGAATAATTAAAATTCCATTTTGCCGCAACGCAACGCCCGAGATCTTTAAAGACATTTTTCGAGCCCAAAGCGAAAATGGAAATGGAATTCATATTTAATTGCCTTCGTACATTGAATTCAAGCTGTTGGAATCGGTATGCATGAGTTCACTTTCATACAGATAGCAAATGACAAGCTGCAAAAATGCAATGAAAAGAAGAAATAAAAGATAAAAAATCAGCAAAAGATGATATAAAAAAAACAGAATTGTGCACATGACAAACTTTTTGCCTGTGGCAGCGAGCAACACATTTTCGGGGCACACAAAACTTGATGTCTCAAGTGTGAAGCGAAGAAATATATGAGGACGAGAACGAGGATGAAGACAACACATAAGTGCAGTTTTCCGGCTTTGAATGTGCACATAAATCTTAAGACAGTTAACGACATCATATGGCAAGGCTATATGTGTGTGTGGTGTGTGGCAAGGATGAACTTACGTTTGCGTTCTTGCCCCCAAAAATTATATGCCGCGTGAAGCCTGTGAACTTTATGCGCATTTCATTCTCGGCATAATTGTAAGCGCGAGACCGAGTGAGAAGAGATGGTTGTAAGATGCAACTATGAGGACGAACTGTGTGCGCCACCAGTTGAGGAAACCAATTTGTGGTAATTGTCGTGAAATTGCAATTTCTGCAACTGTAATGGGCGGCAGCCAGCAAGCAAGCAGAGATAGAGATACGAGGGCCAAAAGGAAGAGCGTGACTTGGTTAAATGAGGTTGCTCGGTTAAGAAAGTGCAGTGCAAGTTGGTATTGTGCGGGTCTCGTCTGATATGATAAAGTGGACGTAAAAGTAAATGAATGAGTCGAGTCATTGGTGCATTAATGATGCACACGAGAGTGTCAAGTTGCATGCTGCATGAAATATCTCTCAGCATTTTCATGAACTTAATTTAAGTACAAGTATCGACAAGGGGTTATAAACTATTCCAATGACCAAATATCGTTACCATATTTCTTTCCCCTTCCTTCTTTTTTTTTTTGGTTTTTTGTGAGAACTCAATTTACGACACGTCAGATACATGTGTATAAGGGCTAGATACGAACTACAAGATACGAGCATTACTAGATAGTTGCAGATACTCGAAGCAGCAGCACATTACTTAGCTTCACTTTGGCTCGGCTTTATCGCTGCAAAATCACGTGCGCATAAAACTTTCCAATCAGCGGCGCTCTGCCAGCTACAAAAGTGGTGCTTAACAAGCTCTCAGCATCAGTTTGAAGTAGCAGTCGATGCTGCTGCTCCACCTGTCTCTCTGAGTCAGTTGCAATAAGTTTTTTGTCATACTTTCGTTATCATCGTCGTCGTCGTCGTCGTCGTCGTCGTTACTTTTTGCAACTTGAAATGGCAAATCCATACAATAAATATATAAAATGTTACTTTCTGTGTCACACCTGAACTAACCTCAAATAAATTTTCACACATGTGTCAGCCAGGTGCTAGAGCAAACAAAAGAATGAACGCACAACTCTCTCAACGCCATACATCTATATCTATCCATATATATACCAATACACATACATGTATGTATATATTTAGCACACGAGTGTGGAAAAACTTTCGAGCTCGATAAGACCAACGGGCAGGCTGAAGCTCTAGCTGCTTCTTCTCCTGTATCTGCAGCTGAGCACTCTCTTTCTCTGTGGCCCCCCAATCTCGAAGACAAAAAGAAACCTTCGCCTTACATTGCGAATGCAACAATTTCCAATCACTTCCGTTGCAGCGACACAATTTTCTATATTTATACTTTACGACAGCAAACTGAAGTAGGGTATAGAACAATGAAAAGCTTTGTTATCTCAAACAAAAACTTACATACACTTCCATAGTGTAAAACTGAAATTTTATAGTTTTAAAACAAACAAAAAAGATTAATGAAAAGATAAAATCGGAATGAAACTAACAAAAATGTGTTCTTCACATAAAATTTAAAATTTGTGTAAGATTTTCAAAATAAAAGAAAATATACATTAAATTTTAAAAAAATGATACTTTTTTTACATTTTCATTATAAAATAATAATACCATTGTAATAAAGGATTATTTTAATTATTTGATATAATATATTTTAGGATAGATAATGTAATAATCTTACATTTTTTTATGTAATAAACATGTCTGCAATTTAGGCTTGCAAACATGCTCACAAAGTTGAAACACTCCATTCACATAGTGCACCAAAAAGTGGTTTGAATGCACGCTTAGTTTGTTTTTTAAAGGAATTGGGAAACGGCATCCTTTTTACCCATTTTCGCAGCGACACCAAGTTGCATATTGTATGTGCATGTCTGTGTCTATGTGTGTGTGTCTCTCTGTGTGAATTTCGTCTATGCTACGGAAACTTTGGGGGCTTCTCTAAAGTGTTGCAAAATGAAAAGTTTTCATGCGCTTTGTTGTTGCAATGATTCGATTTGTTGCGATTGCGTTTTTAGTCTTTTGCATGTGCGCTCAAAGTTTCGAGCCAACAACAAGCAGCAGAACAACGAGTGGCATCGAGCACTTGGGGAAAAAAGGGTTAAGGAAGAAGCTGCGTATGCGTTTTGTTCTGGGCCAAGATAAAGCATGCAATTGCCATGCAAAAACTTTGCCCCACACACACACACACAAATACTCTACTCTACTTGGGGCTCTTGGGGCAGCAGCAGCAGCAGAAGCACCATGTGAGCTTTTGAAACTTGGATTTATTGTTGCAGTTTAAAGTTAGCATTTCCGTCAGTTGCTAGCTGCCATTTACAGTTGCCACTTGGCATGCTTCTTGCCAGTTTTGTTGCCAGTTGCCAGTTGCCAGCAGCAGCTGTTTGTCAATTGGCCAGAAAATGACTTTCAAACTGCTAACAAAGTTGACTTCTGATTAATTATGGCTGATAAATTACCCAGATATCACTCATACGCCCCACTGGTTAAATCAGTTACACTTAATACTTGAGGGTGCCATAAAAATAGCTGCTTCTATTACCAAAAACATAGAAAACACACTACACAGCACTATGTTGAATTTGACCCGTTTTTGTGGCCAAAATTAAAAATTTTGAAATTAACAAGATTTTTGAATGCAGGTTTCTTGTATACTAAAGGTTATTGCTATAGGAAGGTATTTTAGAAAAGTGGGCGTGTCAACGCCCACATAAATCGAAAAAAAGCGAATATATAAATCAATTTTCAAGTTAGAGAATTTTGGAACACATGACGAATGTCCTATTTCAAATGCGCCCTGAAAATTTAGTTCAGATCGGATAATAAATATGGAAGTTATTCAAGAAAAAAAAAAATCGCAAAAGCTTTACCAGTTCTGCAATTCTGATCAAAATGTTGCTCCCTAATAATTCAAATTACGCAAAAAACCGCAAAAAACGCATAATGAGCTTACATATTATGAATTCAGAATTGATAGATCTACAACATGTATATGGACACTCACTGAACAAATTTGAACATTTTAGTTAAAACCTTTCGGAAAGTTCAACTTTCTTTCGAAAAGTGACAAGGGGACAACACTTGCTAAATATACAAATTGTTAGAAAAATACGAACAAAACACGCAATATATTAGTATCAACACATAGTAATAACTTGAGGAAGTAATATTCCTTTTGAATTTTATTATTTAATGATTTTTTGTGGGAGATATGCCAATTTGAAATTGCATCGCAAATTTAATATTTAACACTGCACGTATTGTCTGCTTGCAACAGCTTACTTTAACAGCTGTTATTTTAACATTAAACTGTTAAGTTAACATTTTAGGTATACAATATCGCGATTTGATCATTTCTCAACATGGTATCATTAAAAAAACGGAAATTTGAATACTTGCGAAAAATGAGTTTTGGCCACGAAAACGGGTCAAATTCAACATAGTGCACAGTGTTGGTGTTTACTTAAGACTCTTTGGGGAGTGCATAAAAATGTTGTTTTTGTAAATATTTAACACATGTCGACAGCAGTTAATGCAATGTGCTTTTGAAAGCTGCTGCAAAATACAGCTAAGACTCTGCTAAAACTGTGAAAAGCTATTGCTAATCGCTCAAAACAGCTTCATAGCAAATTGTTATAGTTATTTGGTTCTTAAGGCTTACAACGTTAATAAACATGTTAAGAAGCTTAGAAGCTTAGTTTTTGTAACTTGGTTCAATATTTTATTTATTGAAAACAATGATTTAAAAAAAAAAAAACTAAAATATTTATTTGATGTTGCTGGTAGCTAAGAATAAAATCCTAATATAGTTCAGACAAAAAAACTAAAATATAATCTTAGTCAACAGGTCACTTATTTATCCTTCCTTTCAAGTATTAGTATATTTAATATACTAACTTATATACACATCTAAAAGTAAATCGAAAAATATAATCTTAATCAACAAGTCAATTATTAGTAAATACTAAGTTGGGAATTTCTTTCAAGTATTAGTATTTTTAATATACTATATATAAATCTAAAAGCAAATCCTAAAATCTGTTTTAGCTCTAAAATTCGCTGGCAGCAATCAAATAATATTCGCTTTTTCTGTGAATAAATGTCTCTAAAAAGTTCAGCATATTTTTTGCATTTAGTATATTTTTTTTTAATATTTTTACTCTCACTCAAACAACAACATTAATTATGTAGCACAGCTTTTAATGCTTCTTTTATGTTGCACATTTCGCTCGTTCTGAGGTCGACAAGCTGCCAATTCCTCAGTCAGTCAACTAACCAGTTGTATTAACATTTATGTGCCATGCTCCCCTACACACACACACTCACATAATTATGAGCATAGTTACAACTGTAGTGCCAGCTCATTAAGTTGTACTGGCAAAAACAAAAACACAAAAAACAAAAACGTAAGCAGAACAATAAAAACTGTCGCCATGTTGTTTGGCTTGTAAGTTCGTAAAACATTTTTCCACAGGCTCACGCATTTCGTAATTATTGTTTTTTGTTGTTCTACTTGTTTCTCTACTTGAGTTTTTTATTTTATATATACATATATATCGTATAGTATATAGTATGTAACATAATTTGCGAATAAATGTTTGGAAACAATTTCATAAAAAATAAAACTTTTTGTATTGTGTTGCATTTTCAGAGCGTAAACTTTTCGTTGGCATGTTGAATAAAAAATACACGGAGGCCGATGTGAGGCAACTATTCACGGGCCACGGCACCATCGAGGAGTGCACCGTGCTGCGGGATCAGGTTGGCCAAAGCAAGGGCTGTGCCTTCGTCACATTCGCAACCAAACAGAATGCCATCGGGGCGATCAAGGTGAGTGGAACGAAGGCGGCGCCATTTCAATTGATATTACTCCCAGATCATGGGCATTTTAATGTGTGTTCATTTTAAAGGCTTTAAAGGTGTCATTGTTACGCTTCCCATATGAAAGTATTGGGTTTACATGCGTGTGTCTGAGTATCTGCGTTGTCCGCGTCGCAAAACTGTCGCAATGATTAATTGCTGTGGTAGCAAGAGTCGCGCATATAACACACGATACTCGCATGAACACTGTGCATAATGCCTTTAAATAAGATACCCTATAGCATAGTAGAAATATAGATTTCAGAAAACTATACTACGGCTTAAATGCATAAGATAATACCAAATGAATACATATTTAAATTCAGACACATAGCAATTTAAATACCATATAAAGTTAATATTAGAAGATGTAAAACTTTTTATACTGACTGTGTGCTTGAGTGACTTGCTGACTGACTGAACTGTCAATGCACTATCCAAACGGTATGAGTTCGGAGGGTGAAGTTTTTGACCAATGATAACTATCATAAAAAGCCTGTGTATATTAAATTTTTCTAAATTTTTCATCAAAGGAGAGGGAGGCTGCGTAAGCAAACATCAAATTGTATTATTTCTATGTTTATTTATGTTGGGAATGTTCTTTTCAAAGTCTGGTGATGGTAGTTAAAAAGCGCATAATGTTTTCAATTTAGTAGTATGAAATTTATACAATATCAGATATAAAAATAGAATGTCCCTTCACAATTCCCTAACGTAATTCACAGGGTATAACCGCATGCAGCTGTACAACAACAGCAACAGGAAGTAGAAATGCAAGCAAGACGCCGCCGCTGGCAGCGGAAGAAGTCAACGGCAATGCTTTTCAGTAGCAGAGAGCAGACCAGAGCAGATTCCATAGAGTAAAACCCATTTCCAAACCTACTACGGCCACACACACACACACACACATGCAGACATTACACACACATATGCCAACACTAATGCAAGTTTTGTGCCGGAAACAGGCAAAATTACAAACTTCCGACAGGCAAACACAAACACATGTAAAGCACACACCAAAAGCAAGTGGGAGATGAGAAGCATGGAGAGGAGACCAGTAAAGAACGGGGGAAGGACAAAAGGGAAGAGGGCAGGGGAAGAGGATGTGGGCGACTCCAACATGTTGTCTCTGTGTCTGTACATTGCACATAATTTGTCGCCTTTTGCAAGATGAATGTGTTGCGGGCGAGCTGCATTATATCCACACACATACATATGTTGTATACATACATATAAATAAATACATAGTGAACGCTCTATGTGTGTGTGGGTGATGTGCAATTTTAATGCATTTGAAGTCAAATTACTGAATGCCAAGCACGCACCAAGCCAACGCAATGAGTTGGCTCGCCTCGACCAAATGATTTGGCAAGTAACTAAGCTTTGTTTGAAGGAGAACTGGGTGAAGAAGAGAGGGAGACGTGTGGGCGGAGAGAAGCTGCAAGTCATTGCAGTCCATTGACGCCTGAAAGTATGCAATGCCTGGACTAAAAGAACGAAATGCATTTAATATTAATGTGCCATGTTTATAACCCCGACAATTTATTTTACCAGGCAAAAACACGCCCACACAGCGCATCCAACTGTTTGTTTAACGGACTTTTAGCTTCTTCTTCTTGTTTGTGTATTTACGCTGGAATGCCTGGTAAATGTGAAGAGCAAACGATGATAATATTTTTCAGCACATGCAGATTTCTTTAGCGCTCGTCTCGCTAATTTGTCAAGTGCTGTGCAAGTTTTTTGGGTTTAAGTCTGGTCGCGTTGATAGCCATGTCGTTTAACTTGTTTTTACAGCTGCACAAACACAGTGAGCGAGTTGGGGAAGATGCGAAATTTAAGAGCAACAAAAGTGAAATATAAATGAAATTATTACAAAAGAATAGAGTTTTTAAATAGTAAATTAAAGTAAATGCAGGAACAATAAAACTAGATTCAACTTTAAATTATTTCGGTCAATTTCATTTAAATATCAACACTTCTAGGCATTGAAAACAAATCTGTGAAGATGAACATATAATTTATTATAACAAAGAAAATGAACATTAATCTGTTCTGTTTGGAAGAAACAAACATTTCAATTGAAATCTCAACAAAATGTGGTAAATTTATCTTTTCTATATATTTACGCTTTAAAGCAAAACATATAAGTCTTTCCTTAGTCAGGATTCACAATTATTCTATAAAAGCCAACCAATATTTACATACATAAATAGTTCTCTTTTCTAATATTAATCATAATATCCAGCTTATAAGTCCACTTATTTTCTTAAGATAAACATCGGCCGCTCAACTGCTGACTTTCTTTCTTTATGTTGGCATTTCAACTAAGCGTCGTACAACAGCAACTTTGGTGACCTGTTTAAAAACTCGGAAATTTGCCTAATTACTTTGTTGCCAACAGCAGGAACAGTCGACGGCAACGACAACCACAGCAACGGCAACAACAACAACAACAGCAGCTAGAGCAGCAGCCGGTCATAAAAGTCGCGCCACAGCCGCAAGAATTATAGTCAATGTAATTAAAGAGCACTTCTGTTCTGTACTGCTCTGCTCTGTTCTGGCTGCCAGGACACAAGCAACACAAGCACCACAGCTCATTCTCCTGCTCCATTCTCCATTTTCTGGGCTGCAAACTGTGCCGGCCGCAATTCAGCCGGAAGTTGCCTCGGTCGCTCGTCGCCTGCTCTCAATGATAAAGTCTACATAAACCGGGAAATGACTAAAGTGGCTTGGGCCCATTCCGGCGATAGTTAGCTGAGTACGGAGATGGCAAGGCAACTGCATCTAATGCCCCGCTAAATGTCTGCTGCGCGCTCTTTTTTTGGCCTGGTTTATGTTTTAGTTTTCGCCCAGTCACTGAGACACAGTCAAGCCAGCCAGCCAGCCAGTCAGCCATTAAGCCATTTGTTTGTTTTGTTTTGGGCTTAGTAAAAGGTGTAAATTAAGTCGCTTAGGCAAAATGTGAAACCCGAGAGAAAGAGGCGCAACTTGCGCGGTTGTGGCAGCCGCTGCTGTCGGATGCTCTAGACAAACATTGGCTTTGTTCTTCTTCTTGTTATTGCCCGCGGTCTCAGCTTAAGTGCGCATCATTATTTTGATGTTGTAAGCCGCCGCCGCAGTGGCCATAAAACTTATCAAAACAGCTAAAGTTGGCTCTCGTGATGCCTCACTTGCCACACAGCACTCAAAACCAATAGCTCAGACCGCCCAATGCATTCATGCAACTCTCGAATGATTACAGACAGACAGACAGACAGCCAGACAGATACATTGGTAATTGCGACCACAACACTTCCATAAAATTTTATGCAAGTCTGCCTTGGAAAGAGATGTGCGACAAGTGCGGCAATAAATTGATGAGGAATACAAGCTACAAGCTTAGGCGAAATAGAACATTGCTGACATCACATTTGGATATAGGCGTAGAAGGGATTAGAACGAACTGCGATTGTTAGAGTTATTTGTTGAGCAGTTCCACAAAAAAAAAAAAAAAACAGCATAGATGCTGAATCTATTGCAATAGTTTCAAATTTAAATAGAATGTTTAAATAATAAAATAACTATGTGAATGTAAATAAAATATGACGTTCCACTACAAAAGATATCTTAAACAGGTTAAGGTTTCAGAAGACAGAAGAATTTCTCAATATATCAATATAGATGAATTCCAATATCATAAAGTTTTTAAAAATTTATCTATTTCTACTCTCGTTCGATAGGAGATAAATTAATTTGAATTTATTGAAAGCAAGAGTAAACAAAGCTTGAATACATTAACTGGTAATGCTTAACTATCAAGAGTTCATCTTTACTTGAAGAACTTTAAATCTAATATATATGTTACATATGGAAAATATAAATTTTAAAAATTAATATTTCTGTGTCTATAAGAAAATGCTGAATAGTTATTTTTAACTTGTAGTAAAATAAAATGAAAGAACATCACATAATCTTCAATAATATCGAAATCGAGCTAGTTTCAACTCTATATTTGCTCTGCTTACAATGTAGAATTTCAACTTAGCCTCAACACAATTGCAATCAATTACGCTTGCAGTAAATAGCACCATTATTATTCAATTGTCTCTGCTCTTCTCCTACTCGTTACAGGCCCTGCACCAGAGCCAAACAATGGAGGGCTGCTCGGCGCCCTTGGTCGTTAAATTCGCGGATACACAAAAGGAAAAGGATCAGAAGAAGATGCAACAGTTGCACGCCATCTGTGGCATCAATGCACTGACACAGACACCCAGTGGCGCCGCGGCAGCTGCCACAACGCCCACAGCCAATGCGACAACGGCATTAATTGCCACAGCGCCAACAGCAACACGTCCCAATCCCTCAATGGCCGCCGCCTTGGCCGGAGTGCCCACAGTACAAAGCGCCGGCGGAGCGGGAGCTCAGACCGCGACTCTAGTCACGGTGCCCACATCGGCAGCGCTAAGTGCATCATTGGCGCCCACGCTCCTCGGCAACAGTCCGCATCATGCACAGACGCCGGGCGCAGCGGCGGCCGCAGCTGCAGCTGCATATCTCAGCGCGGATCCGACGGGCGGCTTGGGACCGGCGTCGGCGGCACATTTGCAGTTGTATCAGCATATGCAGGCCTATGGATTGCATCCGGCTTACCATCTGCAAGGTAAGTGCAGCAATTGCTAGGAACTACTTAGGTGATAAGCCAAACAGAAGAATTCTCAGTTAGTCATTTCCAACTCCTACCTCAAAATCCCTTTAAAGAAAAAAACTAAAGATAAAAAAAATGAAGAAAAAAACGTCCACAGTGTTTTTTTCCCTGTATTCTCTGTGTATCGCTCTCTCTCTCTCTCTATGTACCTTTCTCGCTCTCTTACTTAACTATTTTATTTTTTTTTGTTTATCACACATTTTGCTCGTTCTTGAAAAAGAAAAAAATCGTATTTTCCTCGTATTGTTCGTAATTTTCCGTGTTAATTGCGCACACTTTGTGTTCCAAAAACTTGATTTGTGTCTTTTTTATTGTTATTTCCTTTGACTGCAACCCACAAAAACCCAAAAAAAAAAAAAAAAGATTTGTTGTTTAATTTAATTGCGTGTTTAGTTCTATCTATTCGTTGTTCTCATCATTATTATTTATCTATCAATTTATCTGTTCTGTGCAATTTGTTGTTTCGATTGGAATTACAATTAGTTAAAGATTAGTTTACGTTGTGTGTGTGTTTGTTTTCCCCGGTTGCTCTCTGTGTGGAACCCAAAGAGGAAATGAAAAAGGAAACCGTAGATAAAGCAAATGATTGGCAACCAATGCAGAAAGGCACTTTGAATGAGCTGCGTGAGTTATTTGGGGAATTAAATAGTTGAGGTATCGATTGCGTTTGATGGTAAAACAATTAGCTAAGGGAAGCAAAGAATTGATATACATATCTGGTAATTCGATTATAAAAGTATAGTTTATATGAAAGAAAATCCCTTCAACTTTAGTTAGTACAACCAGCAGTTGTCTTAGTTCAGGTTTAGTGAACTTTATTTTGTGTAACACCGAAAGATAAATGACTTTAAATATGTAACACGACTAAGCACCTGAACACAACAGCAGTTGTCATTTGTTGAGCATTTAAAAAAGTAAACAAGAATTAATGTAAAAGTTTCTTTACATTTTTCTTCTTTTTTTGTTGTCATCCTTGTTGTTCTTCCTAAAGTTGGCGTCGCTTCATTTATAACAACCGACCTCGGATGACACAAAGTCAGGGTGTCTAACAAAGACTTGAATAAAAAGGGAACAGTGAACAGTGAACAGTGCCTGCTGTCGGTATCTTCCCTTCAGTCATTTGCAAAAGCGACAACTGTCAAATAATTAATTTCAATTTAAGCAACCGAAATTTGTATAAATGTAGAACAGACAGACAGCACAAGAAAATGAAATAAAATGAAATGAAAAGGGGGGAAAGCAAAGTCGAGTGGGTTTTATTCAACTATTTCTCTCTTTTGCTTGATGAATAAAACAAAAATTGTAATAGGATTAAAAGGTGGACAGGCTGGCTCAGGCAGGCTCATGACGAGGCCCAGGCGATGGCCAAGGCAATGCACAGATTTCGGACGAAAAGCACACACAGATACAGATACAGATACAGATACTATTACAGTTACACTTACAGTTAGAGCAAGAGTTACAGTTACAGCTGCCAGCAGACACACGTACGTGGCGTCAATGTGAACGTGTTGCATATGCAACGGCGCTTCATTAGAATGACCAACATGACACGCCCCCACCACACACACACACACACCTTTGGCTTTCCCTCCACCTTTCCCCAACCAAAAGTACACATAGAGATAGCGCTCTGGGACACTGGAATCTGCCCCCAACCGAGAATGTCTGGCCAGTCTCGACGACGTGAACATTTTGCGCATAACAAATCAAGCACAAGAGCTTGCAGAAAAAATCACAGACAGCCAAATGTTGAGCGACGCGTGATGTAATCGTAAAAAAAAATAGTTGAGAGAAGGAACTTAGTTGGGCTTTGAGGACATTCAAATGCTCTACAAGTATCAATATAGTATTTAATCTTAAATAGTAGGAAAAATATATAGAAAAAGTTATTGATCTCTTAACTCTACAACTATATTTAATTTAGCATTTGTTTATCTACAATAAAGATTTCAAATTCTATAAACTAACGTAGTTAGGGATCAATGGGGATAAACCTTCAAATTTGTGAAGCATTTTAAAGTTTGTTAAGTAAAATTTACAGTTAAAATGTTAGTATAAAGTTGCTTAAAAGCTATTAGAAGCTATAATTGTGTTTTGAGGATTTGCCATCAAAAATAAAATTGCGTAGTAAATGCTTATAACTATTGTTGGATTTCAAAATTTCTTGACAAAATATAAGACAAAATCCACAATGTAATTTCAAAACAAAATTGATCAACATTAAAGCTTGAAAGCTGTTGAAAGCTCAATTTGAATCTAAATCTGATTATATTTATTGAGATTGGTTATAAATAAAAAAAAAAGGACGAATAGAAATAAATGTTTGAAAGTCTTAGAATCAGCTAAAACAAACAAAAAAAAGAAACAGGAATTCAAAAGAATTATTAACGCAAAAGCTTTAAAATTGTTGAAAGTTCATTGAGAAGCTATTGCTAACTATATTTGAAATTCAATAGAAATAGATAAAAATGCGTTACCAAGTTCATAGAACAGTCATTAGGCCTTCTCGCATTTACGGCATAGATTGATGGAGGGCGTGGAAGGGAAAACCAGGAACAGTAAACGACGGTAAGCGGTGACAGTAAGGGCAGATGGGCAGTTAGAGGCAACTTAGAGCGACGTATGCCACTTGAATAACAAATGACGTTTTTAAATGTCAGCAACGGACTCTGAACGAGTTTCTGAGAACCGTAGTCAGACTTGAAGCCCGCTCCGCCTCTCCCCTTCTAACGCTTTTGGTTGAAGTCAAAACGCTGATGATGGTCAGCAAATGTATGGGACGTGCCTTTTATGGTAAGCGCACTAAAAACCGTTAAGTGTGCGACCTGTAAACGCTGCTGATTTAACCAATTTGCGACAGAGAGTGGAAAATAGAGAATCATTTTTTGCGCTTTCTTCGTTAAGATGTTGCAAAACGCAAAAGTGTAGGGCGTGGCTTGCACCCTTTGCTAATTATTTAATAGTTCAAGTCGCTTGCAGCATGTGAGGCATTTAAGCTAAAACGTTCCGTCTTTGTATGTGTGCTTGTTGCGCATGCAAAAACTTCCTTTTGGGCTGCCGCACACATGTCTGGCATTTTTTTTGTGTGTTGCCCTGCAATTTTTATAAGCCAAGCCAAAGGCCCTGAGGCAACAGAAACAGCAGCAGCAGCATCAGCATCAAAGCGGCAGGTCGAGTAAACCATAAGAAGAAAAGCAGAATACTAAAAATTGCAAAGAGGGTCCTTCTAATACCCAATAGCCCCAGGACTATGACAAGCAAACGCTCTGGCATGTAAACAAATGCAGCAAGTAGAGAAAAAGGAAGAAAACAGAAAGAAAAAGGGTAAAAAAAAAAGAAAAGGTGAATCTACGTAGCCGCAGGTGAGCGTACTTAAAGTTTTATTATGCCGACAAAGCCCCTTTGGGAGGGGGCGTGTCTCTCGTTTGATACTCTTTCTCTCAGTTGAAATAATGGCTTTTCTTGCAGTTAACTTTCAGCTCATTCAAAGTGCAGATTGTCAAAAAGAAATAGCAGCAAAAACTACGTGTCTATGTTGTATGTGCTCATCTATTCGTAGGCATGCCACACACACACACACACACCCTCCCATACACACACACACACACACACACATCTATATAAATATAACACACAATGCCTGACAGTTTAAATGTTCGTGTTGCGATCTCTCTTACTATCTCTCTCCACTCTCCACTCGACTCTATATATATATATATATATTTGTCTACATATAATTGTTCAGGATTGTCTTCTCGTTTTGTGTAGCTGCTTGCCTAAATTAACTTAGTTAACAAATTCATTCATAATCTAAATCCAAATAGCAGCAACAAACAACAGCCCTCTAATTATATTGAATGCCAGCCACGCCTTTCATTTCAAGCTGCCTTTTATAGCGCCTTTGATTTAATTAAATTGAATTTGATTCTATTTATTTTTATATGTCTAACTGCATTTGAGATTGAATATATATATGTCTATGCGTTTTAATGTTTATATTTTATTATATATTTTTATTATTATTTATATTCATTCCTTTTTTATTTCATATTACTTTTTTGTTTTCTTTATTATTTCTCAAAATTAAATTGAAATCATTTTCAAAATTTCCTCATTTTATTGTTTTGCTTTCTTCTTTATTTTGATCACACTTTATTTTATCATTTCATTATTCGTTTGCTCTTTAATGTCTTTATTTTTTTCTTTTTATTTTGTTGTTATGATTTGTATGTTATAAATATTTACATAAATTTACATGAAACGAAAAAAAATCGAAACAAAATTAATTTTTAATTTCTTGTAAATGTAAATAATCCAATTGGGTGTGTGTTTTCTTCTATGTTTTTTTATATATAAATATTCGTTGAACATTTTTTGGTATGTCTATGATTGACTCTGTGGTCATGTACAAAAAAAACAATCAATCAATCAATCAATCAAATCAATCAACCAACTCAACCAAAACCTTACAACCATAAAACCAAAACTCAAAACTGTACAAAAAAAAAAAAAAACAAAAAAAATCAAAAAAAAAATATGGAAACTGAAATCAGGACTAAATTTCCACCCACCGGATAACAGTGCCCACCACAGCCAACTCGGCTCATCATCCGGCGCTGCCGGCAGCACACCAGCAACTCTATCGGCTGCCAACGCTGCAAGCGCCGCCGCAGCGGCAGCCGCAGCAGCAGCAGCAGCCGCTGTCACCGGGACAGCACCACCACCACCATCTCTCCCACTTGGCGTCGTCGGTCCATCATCCGCAACCACATCCGTCTACAGCGGCGGCGGCAGCGGCAGCGGCGGCCTCACTGCCGCCGGGCATGCTGCTGTCCCTGGACTGCTCACCAATGCATCCATGTCTATGCAGAATCTGGTAACACTGCTAAGCAACAACAACCCACACAACACAGCAAACAGCAACAACAGCAGCCTAAGTCACAGCCAACGTCAGCAACATCAGCAGCAGCAGCAACAACACCATAGCAATGGCAATCCGCCGCTTCTCAGCAACAGCAACATTACTAACAACAGCAGCAACCACAACACCAACAACCACAACAACAACAGCCAACAACGTCAGCTTCAAGCGAGCTATGCGACAAACGCTGGACAATTGGTCACGCATGCGCATCACACATTGAATTTGGCTCAGCTAATGGGCGTGGCACCGCCACCGCCTCCAACAGCAGCAGCAGCCACTCAACAGCTCGCACTGAGCGCACTTTGTAAGTAACTACAAAAATACTTTCCATATATATATATATCGAAAATATATATAAATCTCTATTGGTATGTATGGAATATTTGTGTGTGTGTGTCTCTAATTATTTTGCAGGTGTGAATGTGTCTCTTTCTGTGTGATTAACCATAAATTGTCTGCAATTATTTATCGTTTACTAATAAGTAAAAATACATCTTAAGACACACACTCATTCACTTCTACTCACAATCAAAAGCCGCCTGCATGCGCTTTGCCCAGCTCAGCAAAAATTCAAAATAATTTAATACTAAATAAGCTAACCGCTGAGTCTACACAAAACTCAAATTCTCCTTAAAAAAAATGCCCCCTATAATAAGCAATACCAACTTAAGTAAATTTTTAGCATTTACATTTCCCACTTTTATTTTTCTTCACGAAATACGAAAGCAATCCTACTCTAATGCAGTTACTTTGCTTTCCCCCCTCCGTCCCCCCTGGACACAGCCTATTGTTAATTAAAAACACATGTAGTCATATCTCTGTTAGCATTGGCCCTCTGGCAAATGTTTTCATGCTTTTATTTACCCCACACACACTCTCTATTAATAAAAAGCAAAAAAAAAAAAGGAATTTTTATTCAACAACAATAACTAAAACCGTGCAACAAAATGCAAATAAACGCAAAGAACACAAAAAATCAAATCAATGCCACAGCAGACAACAAAACAAATACTATATATACATATGAAACTTCGTTGATTGTGTTTCGACACAAAATAAAAAAAGAGAAACAATAATAATAATAATAAAAAGAAAACAATTGGAGAAGAATCATTCATAAAGCACTGAAGATGCGATGCCCTATAAAATATTCTGCTATTCAATTGAATTCATATAATGAATTAATTAACAAATTTACACCTAAAGTCTAAGTAAATAATTGTTAATATTACGTATACGTATTTTAATCAATCAAATCTTTCCCCTACAAACACCATCACAAAATCTCTAAATCCTATGCAAGTGTATTGCAAAATGACACTCCAGCATATGCAAAGTTGCAATGTCAATGAAAGTCCTTTCAATTTGAAAACAAAATCCAAGCACAATTGTAATAAAAATAAATACAAAACATACGCTGAAATGAACATAAAGCCGTTGGCCTCGATCCCCTGACAATGGGTATTAAAAACACTTTCAGACTGCAAAAATATATGAAATTATTATCAAAATATTTGCAAAAGCTCAAGCCTTGCATGCCAGAGTGACTTAGTTTGCATACCAAAGGAATAATACGGCTCAACAGCAAAAACAATTCAGTTTGGTTTAACTTAAACTTAAAAGTCTTAAAGTCTAAACGTATGTTAAGTATCAATTTTGAATGCTAAACGTATACGATTTAGTCTTCTGTAGATTCGGGCTTACTTGTGCTTTCAATTAGCATTTACCAAATTGGTCAAATGAATGCTGCAGGGCTTTCCGAAATTAATTTCTCTAAATTGTACAACAAACTCAATAACATAAATGGCGCTGCACTAAAAAATGAACTTACAATTTTCATCTGCCGTTTGATAACAACGATGATGATGATGTTGATTGCGATTTTGTTTTTTTGCGCATCTATGTTGAGTGCACATAAAATTGCATGAAAATGCAAAACTTTCATTGCGTAATATGGAATCTCTTTTTCTTGTTTTGTAATATTTCCTGTTTTGGTGTTGTTCTTTTTATATGTGTTAGTAACACGTATGTAAATAACAAAGAAAACAGGAGAAAACGTAATAAATTTTTAGTAGATTACAAAAATTCGTGTGTTGTGCACAAAGCAAACGTCAGAGAGCGAACACTGCAAAACTCGAGGCTCAATTAAAAAAAAAGAAGAGTAGAAAGCGCCCTGAAACAAAGGCTAACAAATTTTTTATGATGCACAAAAGGATATAAAATTTAATAATGTAAGGCCAACGCCAGGCGAATAAAAACCAAAAACAAAAACAAAAAACCAAGCGAAAGCACACAAAACAAAAGAAAGTCGTGGCCAACAAAAAAATAAAACATTTTTCCCATATGCGTTAACTCAACTCAGCGACGTGGCTCGCTTATTGTTCCCCAAATATGAGCGGGTGTTGTGTGTTTGTTTGTGTGTGTTTTTCACACCCAATTCCTGTGTTGCTGTCTTTTGTGTCTTTGTGCCTGCCATGTAATTTGTTTTATCCCAAAAACTGCAGCTACCGTAAAACTTAAGCGCAAGAAGAGGAGAACAAGGCGAACTCTTAGAGTGATTTTTTTTATTGGGCATATTAAAATCGAAGCATCTCGACTTTTAGGGCCCACCAATGCCGCCGATCCCTATGGAGCATCAGCACTGAGTGGCCTCACCAATGGAGCAGCAGCCGCCGCTGCCGCAGCCGCTTATGGAGCCGCACAACCGTTGAACGCCAGCGCCTTGCAGGCAGCAGCCGCCGGTGTGGCAGGCAAACAGATTGAAGGTGAGTAGAAACTGCATTGAACAAATTTTATTGCATACTTTTAGGCATGCACTTTAAATGACCGATAACCAATTGTCTCCGTCTCTCTCATTCTCTATTGCCACAGGTCCCGATGGCAGCAATCTGTTTATCTATCATCTACCTCAGGAATTCATTGACACCGATCTCGCATCAACATTTTTGCCCTTCGGCAATGTGCTGTCGGCCAAGGTGTTTATCGACAAGCAAACGAATCTATCGAAATGCTTTGGCTTTGTCTCCTACGATAATCCCCATTCGGCGAATGCAGCCATACAGGCGATGCATGGCTTTCAGATAGGCACAAAACGCTTGAAGGTGCAATTGAAACGTTCCAAGGATGCGGCCAAGCCGTACTGAAAGCACACAAGGCAACCATTTTGGGCGTGGCTCACACACACACAGACAGACAGCATAGAAATACATTATTAACTATATAGTTATAGTTACAACATTGTGCCTTTTTAGCAAAAAGAAAGAGAAAGTTTTGAAACCAAAGGACCAATTAAACAAAAAATATACAACTAATGTTAAGCACACACCAAAAAACAAAAAAACAAAATATGCATCGGATGCGGGGCAAAAAAAGGAAAAGTTGTTCTAACACGTGCACAAAATGAGGAAAAACCTAAAAAGGAAAATCACAAAAACAACAAACCAAAGAAGTAGCTTACAAGTTGCATCCTTGTTGTAATCACTTTTGCTGAACAATTTCAAGTCCGTTATTTTCATTCATTCAAGTGGTCGGCAAACAAAATAATTATGTTAATTAAAATATATCGAAACACAAACAAGAAAGAAACAAACTTAAACTGCAGCTGCGTTGTGGCGCCAAAGTATTTTCAAAGCCAAATAGTTAAGCAAACATAATCAATGGAAAATTTGTAATTGAGAAATCAAATAACACACAAAAATCAAATGTAGCAAATTAATTTATAGCTCTTAGTGCTCTAATATTTAATGTAAACAAAAACAAAAACAAAAAACAAAACAACTAAATACCATAATATTATGCATTAGTTTATGGCACAAAACATTCGAAATTCCGTTCGTAGCGAGCAAATTTTAATGAAAATGCTTGAAAAAGTCTGCTCTATTACTGCGCATCATACTATATACTATATTAACAGATTGTTCACATAAAAATCAACCTAAACTAATCGAAAGCAACCTAGCAGCTAGCTTTAATTATTTCCCACAAATATTTCATTAAGATCGTTTTCTTCTTAAGCACAACACTATTATTGATTTCTTACATCATCCTTATTGCGGCATAATAAATATAATTAATATGAGAATAGTTATAAACTATTTTGTTATGATGCAAATCGTTTCAAATAAGTGTACTTAAATTTCCCATTTCGAAGCATATTAGAAATAATATTACAAACAAACAAACAAAGAAATATATTAAACAATTTATATAGAACTATAAATATATGAAATGATCTAGAGTTGTCAGAGCTTTTTAGTGAGTACTTTAAATATATACAATGATAAACATTTTAAACGTAAAAGCAAAGATTTAATATTTTCAAATAATTGAATAAATATTTAAATAAAAAAATATATAAAAATATATTCCTTCGAAGTGTTTTTTTATTCTCATTCCTATAGCAATATAGCTTAGTCAATCACGTTGAAACACTTTAGTGAAATATCAAAGTAGCAGAATATTTATCAAATCATATTTGAATGCACTTTTAAATTCGCATAGAAAATCTCATTTGACTGCGCAATGCTTAGAATGGGGAGAGGAATTGCTCCTTAAGCCTCTGGCAGCCATTGTAAGCAGTTTGTTGAGGGTTTTATCACATTTATGCTATTGTATGTGCATTTTTTATGTGTCCCGACAACTCAACTGGCGCTGATAGCCAAAAGGAGCCGTTCTGAGCTCTGCCCAACTCGAGGACCATAAATCAAAAACTGCCTGCAGTTCTGCTGTCCCTCCCCTCCTTCTCTCTGTCCATCTCTCCCTCGAGCTGCAATTCAAATGTTGGCGTTAACGCATGAAATATGCATATGTATGACCCAGGATACAGATGCATGGGAAGGATACAGATGCTGTGCAGATGTGTGGATGCACTCCTCGAGCATTGCCGTTTTTTATGCCACACTCCACTCTGCCACCTCGTCTACATCTCATGCGCATTGAATTTGATAGCTCGACAGGTCCGAGTAAGCATTGCTCAAACATTGCCCCGAATTTGGACGCTGTCAGACTCTCAGCTCAGTCTGCTTTAGTTTCGGGCTACGAAAAAACTTTTTGTTCGTTCGTTCAATAAACTAATATAAATAAATTATCTAAATCATTGAAAAATGTCGGAAGATCGACCGTCGCCTTCGCGTAAAAAAGGGCGTCCGCCACCGCCACAGCGTGCGCGTTCGCAAATTCAGGACACTTCGCCGGTTGCCGGAAATAATCAAGATGCTAAGCAACCTGGATCAATACCGCGTCCAGGCTCTTCCGCACATCCTGACTATTTCTCTGATCCCGGAGGTTCTGCTCAACATCCCGGCTCTTCCTTATATCCAGGCTCTTCCTTACACCCCGGGTCTTCCTCGCATCCCGGTTCTTTACATCCCGGCTCTTCCATACATCCTGGCTCTTCCTCACATCCCGACTCTTCGCGTCACAGTTCTTCTTTACATTCAGGGTCTTCACGTCACGCTTCACGTCCTAGCTCTTCGCCACATCCAAGCTCTTCTCTACATCCCACTTCTTCATCTCGTTCCCGTTCTGCTTCGCGTTACGTCTATTCTCCTCACGCTGATGCTGCACAACGTCCTAGTTCTTCTGAACGCCCAAGCACTTCGCAATACTATGACACTATGCCAACTCTACGCTCTTCCTTGCGTTCCGATTCTCCGCTCGGTCGCTTCACAGCACAATCACATCCAAGACTTACGCGCTTTCAGCTACATGGTAAAATATATCCAGTGGATAAATTATTGCGTCGAAAGTCCAAAAAGAATGAGATGGATGCTGAGACACCAACAGAAGATACTCCTCAGCAAAGCGGCTCACGTCGACAATCTCAAGAGGTTCAAGCTAATATACCACGTGAGCGTGCACGTTTTCAGGAAGCCGATAGTGACAATGCTGCTCCCAGGACAAACATCGAGCCCTCAACCAGAGACGAAGAAGCCGCTCAAGCGTACGATCCAGGAGGCACTACCGAGAAAGAAGGTCAAGAAATGGGCACAGAAACGCCAAGCAGAACGGATAAAATGCTGAAATTCTTACGAAAGAAAAAATCTCCTACTGACGAAACTGAAGAGGAAATAGATCAGGAAGATCCGGAGGGGCAAGGTTTTCGTCGCCGATCTACCATACCCGCCGAGCGACACGCTGGAAGGCTAAAAGCATCGCGTATTCTATACACAACAGATGAGGAAGTGCGCGATGCACTCGTGGAATTTGCCGTCTTTATTGTATTTCTCGTATTAACGTCATTGGGTAAGTACAATAGAAGAATTTCGCTTCATCAAATAAGAAAGTGAGAGTACCAACTTAATAATTAAACGATAATAATAATAATATATGTCTTATAATAATAATAATGTCTTATAAGGCAAGCATTTTCCATTGATAACCAATATTAGCTTGTAGGGATGAAAGTAACCAACTAACTATGCACATATTGGCTATATCTCTCTATATCGTTTCTATAAATTTCTCCTAATTCGCAGTAACTTTGTCTGTACGACACTCCTACATGTTTTATTTCAATGATACGATGAAGAAACTTTTCACCACACGTGAATTGGTCATTGCGCCATCGGTGACAGTTTGTTTCGAGAAGCTGATCACGGTACCCGATTGGTGGGACTATTTAATATATAATTTTTTAGTCACATTGCATGGCGATATGAGTGTCGTAAGTACCGAGGGATCGTATGAAGGTGACGATGAAACAACTGAGCCACCCACTACTGATGAAACTACAGAGACAGAGACGCGTAAGAAACGCGAAGACAAATTCAACAAACATAAAATTAATCAAGATTATGAAGACGATGATGAGGGAGGAGGTGGTACAATAGGATCTAAAGTAAGACCAACACCGAACCGAACACATCTCGATGGACGTGTCTTCTTACATGAGAATCTTCTGCTTGGTCCGCCACGTTTGCGTCAGATCCGAGTGCGAAAAGATACTTGCTTCGTTAACGATGCCTTCATACGATACTTTAATACTTGCTACGATTCGTATTCGGCGCAAGCCGAGGAAATAACTACATCACATGGCGGGGCACCATTTCGTACTATGAAAGAATTGGACTCGACACCGCTGTGGACAATACTCAATATGTATGCCACTGGTGGCTACACCGTTGACTTGACCTATGACAAAGAAACGAATCTGCAAATCATCAAGGATCTAAAAAAAAGTCATTGGTTGGACCGTGGGTCACGGCTGGTGCTAGTCGAGTTCAATCTCTACAATGAAAATACCGATATTTTTCAAAGTGCCAAGTGAGTGAATACAACATAAAAATATAATTTTATTTTTATCGAACGTTTTTCAGATTCATTGCCGAAATTCCTCCTACTGGCGGGGTCTTGCCGCAGAGTCAATTGCAAACGGTGAAGCATTTCTCGTTCATTACGGATAAAAGTCTATACATGTCTGTGGTGTATATCTTTTGGTATATTATGGTTGTGTACTACAATATAAATGAACTTAATGAAATACGCAAATCGGGTATCAAGAAATATTTCAAGAGCCTACTCAATGTACTAGACTCGATTATATTATTGGTAAAAAAAAATGAATAAATATTAATTTTTTTAATACAATATGTCTGTAAACTTTACAGGTTTGCTATTTGGCGCTGGTCTACAATATTTGGCATACGGTAAAGGTAAAATCTCTAATCTCTTGGGCGAAAACCAGAGAGAATTATCAAAGCTTGGACACGCTGTGCTTTTGGAATACAATTTATGTTGATATGATGGCCATTTTAGCATTTCTAGTTTGGATCAAGATCTTTAAGTTCATCAGTTTTAACAAGACACTCGTTCAATTTACCACAACTTTAAAACGCGTAAGATTCTTAGTTTAAAACGTATTAGCTTTCCAATAATTTGATTTTATAGTGCGCTAAGGACTTGGCTGGCTTCAGTCTCATGTTTGGTATCGTTTTCTTGGCCTATGCACAATTGGGTCTATTGCTTTTCGGCACAAAGCATCCCGATTTTCGTAACTTTATCACCTCAGTTTTGACCATGATACGCATGATTCTGGGCGATTTTCAATATAATCTTATTGAGCAAGCAAATCGTGTGCTGGGTCCTATCTACTTTTTAACCTATATTCTCTTGGTCTTCTTCATTCTTTTGGTAAGTAAGAGCAACTATTTTTGTGGAATATACGTTATTTTTATATGCTTTTAGAACATGTTCTTGGCCATCATCATGGAGACGTACAACACTGTGAAAAGTGAAATAACCCAAGGTCGCAGTCAACTTGGCTCGTATGTCTATAAGAAACTGTCAGCTCTAGTCTATTTTATCACGCATTGTGGTCGCAAGCGCCAGAATCGAGATACTATCAATCAATCAACTGATCCCGAACATCAAGATTTTACTGATGATCCAACTGCGTCGAGTCGCTACAGTCAGTCCAAAGTTCATTTGCGTCGTAATATGAGCGAAGTCGAGTAAATATTATGAGCATGATTTTAATTTAACAATTGAATAACTTTATGCGTTTCATTAGGGCCCACTATTTTGAGGATGTGCCTACTGATGCACCCAATAAGGACATGTATCGGTAAGTCTATTATTTTTACACATTGTGCATTCATTTTTATTTAACTTTCAGTCTAAATAATCGCGTTTCACTGCTGGAGGAAATTCTGGAACAGCTTGTTACCAATATGGATGCCATACTGAAGCGCGTAGAAAAGGATGCAAAGAAAAACAAATAGAACTGAGCAATAAACTCTGTATAGAATTTGTTTAAATAAAATGTGTGCAGTTGTGTGCTGCCAAGCAAACAATCAAATAAGCGAAAATTAATTAAGTTCAACGCGCTACACAAAACTAAAGCCAACCGCATGAATCTGGCACTAATCTCTGCCCAAAATGCGCGACTCTTTCCCCTGATTCTCATGCTGTTTGCCTTGCCCACAGAAGCGTAACCGTCAACAAAGCGTTACCAACGAATTAAACTATGTATTTCCAGCTAGCTGGCTATGAGACTATGGCTACATTGTATGTGCTTCCTTTTTGGCCAAAGGACATGTGTTTTGTGCTCAGGCACATCATTAAGGGTCGGCGAGTGTAAACTGGTCTAGAGCAACCGCTGTGCTGCGGTTGTGGCACGTATGTGGTGTGGCAACCGAGTAAAGACTGTGTTTAAGGCAACATTAAAAATTGCAAATTACATTTATGTCCAACGAGCAGAAACATAAAGAGATATTAATTGATATGCATTGCATATTTTGTGCATTCGCTTTAAGTTTAACTGCAATTAATTATTACGCATAAAAAATAACAACTGCGTAGGCTGTGCAAATACAAAAAGCAAACGGAGTACCGTAGCAGACAGGTGCAGACACAGAGTATACGTCAATTGCCACTTGAAAAAGTTACAGCAGGATGAAGCTTGCGAGAGATGGCGCTATACTGCTTAAAGCAATACCCTAATTTCCTTGCATGAGTGAAACGGACTGATCAACTAAATATGCTGCTGCGCAGTTGCACGCAAAGCTCTCGTCCTACTACTACTTGTGCGTGAGTGAAATAGACTGATCTAGAATATTCATTTTGCCGCTGCGCAATTGCAGAAGCTTTCGCAGGCATACACACAACCAAAACTGCTTGCACATGAGTGAAAGAGTCTGATCTAGAATGCGTGCTTTGCTGCTGCGCAAATGCAAATGCACTCACACATACACATGCTAATGAGACTGCTGTGGACGAAAAAGAACATGCATAATAGAAAAACACGCACTTACTTTGTTATATAGCGGTTCTTGGCGCTGCTGCAGGGTATCAATTTGTGAGACTTCTGTGGACATCCATATGCCTGGCAAAAGGCCAAATGGTTGGCTGCATCCCCAAGTAATAATAAATATGTTGGCCACTTGTGCATTCAATGCTGGGCTTACAATCCGCACTCTTCCTCTTCACAAACAACACCAAAAAAATTCGTTAAGTGTCTGCACACACACAGCAAAAGCAAAATGAAATTGATGCGTAAATATTAAAACAGGTAAATATGAAATGAAATGGCAAATATTGCAACTGCTTTACTTGCTTATTTGCACAACGTAAAACAAACACAACTTGTTTAAAGAAAAAAATGCGCGCACAAACTACAATAAATATCAATTTGAAGACGAAGCCAAAAATTTTCACGCGTGTCAAGCAACGGTATCGAATCAAAAAGGGAATGTTAAAAGTTCTACAGATCTGCTAAATCGCCACAAGAACAACAGAAAACTGTAAGCGGCTTAGTGTAAGCTGGGAAATGTTATTGTTGAGCAATTAAGCTGACCACAAGTTAAACATGAATTAAATGCAAATAAAATATAAAACAATACTTACAGACTTACATTGTAATTGCAAAAGATAAAGTCAAATGTATCTGGTTTGTTTTTGTAGTTGTATTTTAATTTATAAAGAAATAAATTATGTGCTTGCACAATAAATATGCGTGTAATACTCTTCAAACATTGTAAATAATTTAATGAATGCTGTGTGATAATGAGTGTAGTTTTTTATTTTGTTCTTAACAGCTAAAACACTTAAGATTATATCCCTAAATTCCTTTCTCATTTGGGCAACGGCGCCAGAGATAGCTTCTCAAACTTTGGCATCACGTGTACTGCAGCTGCACCCTCAACATCAATCAGCTCTGCATCTGGGTTATATGGATAGTTGGGATTCGCAGCGGCAATATCGTTGACAGCAATATCATTGGATAGATCCACGGGCACAAACTTCTCCACCTCGATGTCAATGTGATTATTCAAATCGTTGCCAGGATCTGCAATGTCCAACGAGGCCCATTCATCATTAAAGGTGTCGCTCATTTCAATGGCCGCCCCATGATTGCTTTCCTCATCATCTGAGGACTCCAGTTCCTCACGTTCGCGTTCCCGTTCTCCATGCAACTGCAGCTGCTCGAATTGCGGAGCGGCGACATCGTCAAACTCCGAGTCAAAGTTTTCAATGGCCGCCAAGGACTCCGGCGCCGCATTATTGTCGTTGTCGCTGTCGCTTTCGACGTCACTGTCAGGCAGCGGCGTTTCCGCTTCCTCATTATGCGCCATTGTGTCGACGTCAGCATCTTGAGCTGTGGCCAGCTGCTCATGTTGCTCCTCGTGCTCCCCTTGCTCCTTCTGCTGCATATCTTCAATCAGTTCGGCCATTACAATCTGTGTGTTGTCGCTGCTCTCTGCAATGGAATCCTCTGCAATTGTGCTTGCGGCTGTAGTTGTTGTGGTTGTGGTTGTTGTTGCTGTGGTTGTGCTCTGTTTATAATGAGTTGTGTGTATGTGTGTGCGTATGCGTGCGTGTGATTATGCAAATAAATGGAATAAAAGTTGATATTACTTTCGAGTTGCCAATTATATGAATATTATGTTCTTTTTAGTAGAAGCTGTCGCAGCATGCAAATTAATTTATTTAAAAACTTACAGCAAACAAACCGTTGTTCTGTTAGTGTTGCGCGCTCTGTTATAACTAAGCTGCTGTTAAGCAAAGCTTTGACTTTTGTACACACAATGTTAATGAGTCAGTGAGTCAGCCTAGGCAGCAGCACTGTTAACTGTACAGCGCACGTTGCTGTTGTACTTAACATCTATCTGACTAAACTCTCTGACGCTCTCTTCTAAGCTGCTCTCCAAGTTCTAACACTACGCCGCAACCTACAGTATTTTTCTCTCTCACACACATACTACACGTTGTGTGTGGCTTTGCTTCTTATTATGCGCTACCTCACGCATGATTCACCTTCACGTTGAAATTTATTTATACCTTGCAAAGCGAACATAGTAAACACAACAAACCAAGGCGCCTCTCAATTTGTCATTCATTTCGTTTTGCTTTGTTTTGTTGGTCACTCGGTCGATGCTTGTAAGCGTGACGTCACATTTGGCAATTTCTTCGTCTCGCTGTCAAGACAGCTGTTGCCATCTATTCGTCTACATGCTTATTATAGTTCGTAGAAATTAATATTAATAATGCAAAAACAGATCGTTAGCTATTTTTGTGCGCAACGCTCACTTAAAAGCGTATTTGCATACTTAAAGATGATTTAATTATTTAACGGGCAGCCGGCAGAACACAGGTTGCGCCAAAAGTCATATAAACATTTGATGAACAAGCTGATTGAGTCACGGACTTAATGACCCTTTCCGGCGAATTTCCTGAGAATTGTCTCGGATAACCCAAGATTGCGTATTCTCGCATAAGTGGCAAATTTGTCACATGTTTAATGAAGTCTCAACTTTGTTGCTTGATTTTTATATTTGCTTGGTTCACTTTACACAGTGATCTCTAACTAAACGGAACTTTGTCAGTGTGAAACTCTTATTTATTTATTTATTTATTACTAATCAAGAAATGATTTTTAAATATATTGTGCTTTAGTTTACTATAATATTTCCTGACGAAATAAATAACGAATATTTATTTTGATTCACCGATTATTTAAATTAAGTTTTTGATTGCCAAAGCTTTCTGAAAATCATTATAGAAAAATTGACTTAGAAAATTCATGTAAAATAAATGTCTAATTTTTCACACGCAATTAGCTGCCCAATAAATATGATTGAATATTTGTATAACTAATTAATAATTTGTTTTGCAAGCCATTAGCCGCTTAATAATATTTAATAATATTTGAGCAATTAATTTGCAATTTTTGACAACCAATTATTTGACAATAAACGTTTAACATTATTCAATATCTGTGAATTAGCAGCTTGCTAAATATTATATATTATTAATTCTCAGAAATACGACTTTAAATAAAAAAAGATTAATTTTAATAATGGTTTGTTTTTTCCAGTTAGCACTGTAACGGATATCTAATACAATATTTAAGTATGCATTTTGCTTAAAGAAATTTATGAGCTATGCTTGTCGATTTTAGTACACAATTTTTCTCACACTCTTCGCATTTTTCCTACAACTGGAACATTTTCGCTGTTTAACGCTCTATTTTACGCTGCATATTTTATGGTTGTGTGGGACTGAGTTTATGTGTGTGTGTGTGTGTGAATGTGTTTAAGCCAATTCATGCTTCTTTTTGCTCATTTCATGCACACTTTGTAGCACGCACTCTGCTCCAGGCGAGGTCTGACCCTCCTTGCTCAGTTCATAATATAATCCCTGGCCTACACCCCCCACCTATACATATATAGAACAGAACCTTTTGCCATGTTTAAACAGCGCATAAAAAAATTCCGGGCAAATAACAAATTGAAATGCAAGTGCACAAAGTAATTTTTACAAAGTTATGAAACGTTTTGCTGTCGACACACGAGAACTCTACATATAAAGTATATGCGATAAATGTGGTTTTATATGTATATATGTTGTATTTGTACAGTTTTTTAATAGCAAAATATTAATAAAATATACAAACACACATAACATACTCATACAACAACATATTTGCAGTCGAATATTTGACTGTTTGTGCCAAACGACAGCCAAATTGTTTAACAGCCTTCAACAATTTCACAACATTTCTGCAGGCGAATTTCCCCACTCGATATTAATATTTATAACCATGCATTTTCAATTCAAATAAGTTTATTCATAGTAGTTTGGGGTGCCAAAACCGCAGCTTTCAATATCCGCAAGAGTTAAAAACAAATAAAACAAAAACAAATACCACTGTGGAGATGTGTAAAACAAAAATCTCTTTACATTTGTACAATGCAAAAATTGAATAATTCTTGCGACTTTTGCAATAGTTATGCCGCATGTCCAAATTGGACCAGCAAAAAAAAAGATATGAATGACATCCTTAAAGAGAAAAGCTTCAATATGATTTTTATTACTAGTTGGTTTTTGATGTTTTCTAAATATTCTGAAAAATAGAATTTTCAAAAGTTAGAAAGATTTTTGCTATACGATGTTTCGAAAGCAACATTAAACGATTTTCTGTCTTTGCAAGGAATATGATATGACTGACATGTTTAAAGAGAAATGCTTCAATAAACATTTTGTATTCTTAGTAAACATTAAATTTCAACATGATCTCCACAAATCTTTTGATGTGTTCTAAATATTCTAAAAATTTCAGAACTATCGAAAGATGTTGACAAAAGTTAGAAGAGACTGATTTAGTTTTGATAGCTTAACGATATTGCGAATGCAACATTAAACGTTTCTCTGCCTTAAACATTCGTTTTCTTTCCTCTTTAAAGTCCACCTATTAAATTCGATATTATTTTTTAAATTTATTCAACATGCAAGTGAAATGTCACTTACACTTTAAAGTTGTTCATAACGCCACTTTACGCTGCATTGCATTGCATACTATGTAGTTTTATACATGTTTTTTTTTGTGCATGGTCATTTATTAATTTTACGTTGATTTATGCCTTAACAAAAGCAAAAAATTAACAAAATAACGCGAAATGGCGACATGCAAAATGCCGAAAAGTCGCGTGCTCGTCGATTTCGATACAATAAATTCTCATAAATATTGCCACACGACGACGAGCGACACGAGCCTCGAGCGCATTGCCACGCCCATCACGGCAGCAGAGGCAACACGCCCAAGACAAGGATTTATGCACATGCCGCACATGACTTTTAATATAAATTAATTTTTATTATGGCTAAAAGTAATTAATGGACTTGAAAAAAAGCCGCATATATGATGCATGTACCGTTAAATTGTTGCAACAACTGCTGTGCCACACACACACACACAAACACAGTGCGTGGGCAAAAGCACATTTATAACTTTACCGTTATAGTGCACGGATGTCTACCCTGCTTGTTGTGGCAGTTACAAATTGCGCACATCTAATATAACAAATTAACTGTACCGAGAAGTACATAAAATTATGTACAATAACAAAGCAAATAAAACTCGCTACTTAATTTAATGAAAATTTAAAATGCAAAAGCTCATTAAAGCTCGCCAAATACCTGTATTTAATTTCGTATTAAAGCTTGTAAAAAAGAGTAAATTCTAGTTGTACATAAAAGAAATTAACTACACAGGGAAGTACATATTATTATGTACAATGAAGATCAAATAAAACATTCTATCCTATCATTTAAAAAGCTCATTAATTTTATTTTAAATACTTAAGAAATTTAAATGTATGCTTTTAGTACTGGATTTATGACAACTAAAAATTGTTTAAAAGCTTAAAATTCAAAGCTTAAACTTATTAAAGATTGTTTTAAAAAGATTTTCCACACCATAATTTATTAAATTAATCTTTCAGTTGGATTAAAACCTAAGCTTTAATTTTAATATAGCAATTTTTTAATAAAACTCTCTCCCTTTAAGCTAATTTGCTTTTTCCACATAAAATCATGGTTGACATTCAATGTTGGGTTTTGAAATCGTTCAACTAGAAATTTGATCTGTCAAAAAGGCTTTCAATTATGCAATTATCTATGCATATTTTATAACCCAGACTGTAATTTGCTTTAGCTAGTAACCGCAGAGGTTCCTTATCGTTTTTTATATACTATTTTTTCATATATGATGACATTATAACACTGTTTTTTTTTTCGATTATGTTGCGTAATAAAACATATAATTTGTTTACATTATTAATTTAGACGCAATCGCGTCCATCGACAACAAATGCATTAAAAAACATTACAATTCATACTAATCTATTAGATAAATATGCATATTACAATGTTCTTCATCAGCTATGAACAACAATGAAATAAATTACTATATGAAAACAAATCTAATTGTAGAAATAAACATTTTGTCGTGTTAATAAAATATTTATTATTGCGGTGGCTGACGGTTTATTGGCTACGCCGAGCAAATAAACGAAACTTAATTATGACAGCGGAAAAAATAGAAAACAATTGTTCGAATTGATAAAAAGTTGATCGACTTAAAGTTGTCTTATAAAAATGTTTAAAATTAAATTACTGCATAAGCTGATTTCTTTAAAATGTAGAAATATTTTCTACAATCAAATTTTACTTAATTAAAATTTCATATTCATTATTTGTAGAAACTTTGTATACCCTTGAAATACTCTTTAATAAAACCCATCATTTATGCATACGCTTGATTATTAAAGCTATAAGATTCGCCGACAAAAAAAAAAAAAATAAATTAGAAATTGTAAAAATGTAGATAATTAAACCAAAGCCATACCAAACACCATCCAACATCCAGACTTGTCATATTAATTAACTAAATCGTAATTAAAATTAGTGTAAAAAAGGGAAATTAAAAAGCAGGCAAGAAACATTATAAAATATATACAACTAAGCATTTGTCTATAGTTTTAATGCAAAACTTTATTTGAAAAAATTATATATATATTAGAAATGTTTATATATATTACAAGTTGACAAATAGATATGCTCAAAATATACAGATTGTTGAGAAATATATACATATATAAAGTATATATATATTGTTGAAAAGGTTAGTAGAGCATCGTTTACATTATTAATTGGCAAGGCAATTTGTAAAGCATTTTCTGGTTAGAATTCGATTTTAGTTTGCTTTCAAAGTTTTCGTTTTTTTGTTGTTTTTTTTTTTTTTTGTTGTTTGCAATTGCAATTTTTAGCTTTTGTGGCATTTTTTATACCTGAGGTTCATCGATGTCGCGCACCTCGTTGTCCTTGGTCTGCTTCTCCAGAGGTTCACGACGATCCTCATCGGATTCATCGAGTTCACTGCGCTTGGGAGGCGCCGAAGTAGCCGGGGAAATAGAATTCGCCGGCTTGAAATCACCATTATCATGAGTGATGCCCTCGACAACCTCTTCGCCACTCTCCAAGGGTCGAACATTCACCAGACGCACCTTGAAGTGACTGTTCTCATCGCCATAGACGGTCTCATTGATCTCCAATCGGTGACCATCGACAACCTTTAAAGAAGGTTGGCAATAACTTGAGTTTAAGACTTTAAATTCGTTTTTATTTTTTAACCTTTACCTTAACTGTGGATGTTGTGTTGCCATTCTTGGGATCCACCGGATTCAAATTGCTCAAGCCGAAGCGCAGTGGAAAGCCGGCAGCAAAACCATCATCACCGGAGCCAGACTCCTCCGAGTCAAGAGTCACGGGCCAAAGACGAGAGCGCAGACGACGGAAAATGTCTAGCGAGAAAAAAAAAAAAAGGTGAAGAAAATAAAGAAATAGTATTTTGTATTTTTTGCGGTATAATTTCACGCCAAGACAAACTAGAATGTTAATAGAAAGGGCCACAAATTGAATTCAAGGTGAGAGTTTGGGGCATGCGACAGTTGCAACAGCAACTCTGGGAATTGGCGCAGGTGTTGCAAAGTGGCAAGTCTCGACTCAACTCGAGTCGACTCGACTCGATGCCGGATGCCAATGTTGTCAGCTTCTCTACCCTCTCTTTGCTGTGCTTTGTTGATGCCGCCAGACGCTAGACGCCTTTTGCCTTGCTAATGCGTTTTTCTGTTTAAAATCCTTAATCCGTAAACGTACTAAAAAGCGTTTTGCTGTGTCGCCAAACGTCTGCTTGCAGCCACCTAATCCTCTTGCCCCCATCCCCATCCCCATCCACTAAGCAATACATTTGCTGCACTCTTTTGCATTGGTCTCATTTGGCTGCTTTTTCTACCCATATTCGTCTTCAGTTTCAACCTTGTCATAAATACTTGACCGCATTGTTTAAACCTCTCCCCCCCTTCCCCTTCCACACCCTCTTCTAGCATGTTGCAATTCATTTGCTTGTTGCATTCTAATGAGTTTACGAGTGCCACAAATACTTGACATCATTGTGCCACATTGTGCTGCCCTTTGAACTTTCGTCAAGGGTACTTTTCAATTCTTGCAGTTGCCATTTACCTATTTTTGTTGCCTTCATCTGCTTTGGGACAACTTTAATGCTTCATTTGTAATGCCAATTTGACATAGAATAACAGGTCTGCATGTTTTAGGCTTTTAATGAACTTTGAAATACTCTTGTAAATATTAAAACAGATTTTTAAATAAGTTAAGTTTTAATTAAAATTTCCCAAAAATATCTATTCCAATATCAAAACAATTGTCTACAATATTAGTATAATTTGCAAGACGAAATCGTTTAATATCTACACAGAAAGAAAAAACGGTTAAAATCAAGAGTAAAATCTCCAATCAAGATTATATTATGTCAAAATTTAACTAGGAAGATTAATTCTTAAATCAAGATAAAAATTCTAAGAATTCTAGATTATAATCTTGTTTCAAAAATAGAAAAATCTCAAAATTTTACCAAGATCTCGATTAAAGATAAAACGTTTGAAAATTTAAATTATTTAAAATAACATAATTTTTTTTATTTCTTACACATATTAATTTTTAATGTTTCAACCTCAAAATCTTATTTCAAGATTTTGGTTTTTAAGATCTTAAATTAAGATTTGAAATCTATTTTTCAAACTAAATTTTTATCTCTCTGAGTATGTTTAAAATCTGAAATCCCTTTTCTCCTATATCAAATCTTTTTTAAGAATAATTTTATGTGTGATAAATACATAATAATTTCTGAACTCAAAATTCCTTAAAAAATCCATCAAAACTTACTTTTGACTGGAATTATTTGATCTACAATCGAATGGAATAGTTAAAAATCTTTCTTCTTTATAGAGCATATTCACATTCTATCATATTCTTTTCTAGACAATGTATGAAAGCTGCAAACATAATGAAAGTTTTTCACTGTTGTTGTTGTTGTTGTTCTTGAGTTGTTATCTTTGCCAGGAAGCTGAAGCTGAAGCTAAATAAAAGTTTCCATGCATATAAAACGAGGCATTGGCTTAAGAACTTTTACAGCGTATTAGTTAGCAAAAGATTTATGAAGTTTTTGCGTCGCCACAACTCTCGAATCTCTCTCCATCTCTCTTTCCCCAACTGCTTATCGCTGTCTGCATCTCATCTTTATGCTCATCTTAGTTAAGAAGCATTTTAGAAATGCTAAAGCTAACCGAAGCGCAAAAACTTTTCACTTTTAATGGTCATCAGAGTTTGACCCTGCATATATCAATTGTAAATATAGAAATTCCATGGCAGGCAAAAAAAAAACTTTTCTTTCTCTTGCCACAACATTTTTGACATAATATTTTGATAAATTGTTTACACACTTTTTTGTTGTTGGCTCCAACACTCGGTAACTTTGTTGCTCACTCGCAAAGTTGGTGAAAAATCTCAAACAAAAAGTATGTTCACTAATTGGTTGGGATATACGAAATGTACTTCACTGATATATCTGAAGGCTGCTCGTGTCATGTAATAACCATAATAAATGAAATGTGCATTAAATGCATTCGTTCTTTTCGTTCTTTCTGCTCTTTGTAATTACACGTAATGCAACACACAATTGTAATTAAATGCATCACGTGGCAGCCACAGACACAGATGCAATCAGAGTCGACTCTGTCTACTCACCGTCAAAGGAGTTCAAGAAGTTAACAGCCGATGGACTTGGCTGCAGGAACGGAGTGGCATCGGCACCCGTATCGATGACGCCCTTAAAGTCACGGAAATCCGTGTCCGGTATCACCTCAGCATCATCCTGCGGACTTGAACGTGCTGAAAATACATAAAGAAAGAACATTTGTATACAAATATTATTCATAATTATCATTAAAAGCAGAGCTTAAAATGCCAACTGAAGCATTGGCCACAAATTGGCTGTGAAAAGTGCGTGAAATAAGCCAAATCAGCAAACTCAAGAAAAACCCCGCTTGAATCCTGCAAAACTGAAACCACAAAACTGCTTACGTCTGTTAGCCACTTCTTTCCTCTCTTCCCCTTTCCCCCCATTTGCTAATCATTTATGCGCCTCATTAGCGCTTATTAGAGTTTTCATTTTGCATAATTTCCTGCGTGGAAATTCTCTATTTATATGGCGGCAAGTTTATTGCCCTTTTCACAGCTGACCTTCAGCTGCGTCTTAGCCAAATGCTGATTGAAGCTGTTCTTGAAATAATGCTGAATTATTACCAGTCGTGACTGCCCACTTAATGTTGCTGATTTTATAATTTAAGTAAAATTGTGAAATTTATATTTAAGTAACTGGCTTTTAATGAAATTTATTTGGTTGAAATAAATAATATGAAATTTAAATTCATCAAGTTTTATCTGTATTAGTTTAGAGAGAGTTTGAAACTGAGTTTGAACTATTGCGCAGTTTTTTTAGAACATTTTGCATGAGAGCAAACATATTTCATGAAAATATAGTACATATAAAATGACGAAAATAAGAATTCGATTTTTGTTTTCAAAATAACTGACTAACTTTTGAAGAAATCTATTCTTATATTCTTACGAGAACTTTTAAGGTAATTAAAGTGAAAATTTCTTGGAAATATTATCGATGAATTTATGTAGCTAATCTTATTCGTATAACTGTATATATTTATAACATTTTAATGAACCAAATGATTTTCATAAATGCAATTTAAATTGACACAAAATCAATTTGATTATCTTCAACTTAAGTTTTATTTCTAAATTGATTTCCAAAACGATTATGAAGTGTTTGTTCTTTCGCCTCAAAAATGTTATGTTATGTAGCTTAAATTCATATCCTTAAGAAGCTGAGAGTATCTTTTTGGCCATCACTGTAATATCACCTCGACTCGTTTATAATTTCCTTATATCTTCCAATATTGTGGCAAAGTAATAATTATTTTTAATACTTTATATTTTTGATTACAATATGAAACGTTCTTGTAACTTTCCATTTCAATCAAATTCTGATTTAAAATTTGCAACCTTGTTTAAAGTTTTCATTTCAACTAAACCCAAATTTAACATCGAGAAGATTTAACGCACTTTTAAAAATATTTACCAACTTAACATGGAGAAAGCTTAACTCGCTTTTACAAATTTTGAATCCGTAATCTAGAGTATTCTTCTTTTCAGCTACTAAACTATTTCACTCTTCTATAGCTGACACTTTTTCTATATTTTTAAGTCATTCAATTTAAGGTCACCTTAAGATTCCTAACAGCTGTTACAGCTACCCTTCAAGTGCATATCTCAATTACGTTTGCTTTCATTTAATCATTAAAAATGAAATTGTACTAACAAGAAATTGTGACATAACCGCAGCAGATTGAAAACCGCTTCAACTAACTAGGCCAAGGCTCGATTAAAAGCCATTACAAGCGAACTTCCCTTCACTAACACACACAACAAGCGCAACTTTAGTGCACAAATAAACAACAACAAGTTGTGTGTGCAACGTTTGGAGGAATGGAGAGAGAGGGAGGGAAAACGAAGAGCAGACAACAAGCTGCAGGCTGGTTGCCTAGATGGATGAATGTGTCGCTTCCCTTTTTCCCCCGTTGGCAATGTTGTAGTTCATAAATCTCAGCAGCTGAGACTGACAGCATACAACAAGTGGCAGGACAGCAAATAAAAATAAAAAAAAAAACAACGAGGAAAAAAGAATCATACTCAACTAACGATGTTAAAAATAAGTCAAGTCAAGTCTCGACTTGACTTGGAATGAAATGCGAAATATGAGGAAAATAGTGTGAGCAAAGTTTTTTCATGTTGCGAAAAATGCGTACGCAAAAAAATAACAAAACGTAAGGTGACACCTAAGGGTGCGTTCGGTCCCCTCCTCATATCATGGCGAATGTATATTTTTCACCCCATTTTTTTAAGCCGATTTATGAGAAATACACGCGGCACTCGCAATATGTTTGGTTTACAAAAAAAAAAAGAAAATATTGTACAAAAAAAAGCAGAACTGTCGTCTCCGCTATGCGAATGTATGACTGAGAGGGCGACTGCAGCGATCAAACATAAAGTGGAGCAGAGAGGGAGAGAGAGAGAGTAAAAACAAAGTGGACGGGGTCGCATATGAATGTCATTTACAAGTGCAAATATTTACCTTTTGTGGCACACACTCACTCGAAAGTGGGCTACCAGCTGGCAAATATGCAACGTGGATATTTATATATGTATTCGCATATGCGCAGCAAATAGTACAAGTGATAAATCGGTTGGAAGTGGACGACTACCAAATGAGCTACCATTTATTTGCAGCCTGAATTCTTGGTGAAATCAAGCTGAAATTTATAAAACTTACAGTTTACATTTCCAAAAATATATAGCTGCAAAATCTATAGAGTTGCTCTTTAAACTAACGATTATAACGAGATTTACGCAAAATATAACTATAGTAACTCTGCATTTTAAATACGTATGGTATTCATTTAAAGTTTGCCAACATATTTTACATCTATTAAAAATTTAAAATGTTATTCGCTCAAATATCTTCTAGTTGAGCTTGGGATTAACATTTTTTAGTTTCTTAATACAGTACAGAAATATATTTTTTTTAATTTCTTAGTAAAATTATGCTGAAACTTTTAGAATTAACATCTCACATTTAAAAGTGTATATAGCTGCAAGATTTATTACGTCCTCGTTCAAAACACACTATTATAACGTCAATTTAGAAACATATAACTATAGTAACTCAGCTATTAAACAACATATAGTAATAATTTTTAGCACGCTGCCTTATTTCGTATATTATTGAATTTTAAGATATCATTCGCTTGAATATTTTGAAATTTAGCTTTAAACTGGCATATGAAAGTTCACAGCCCCAAAGGCATACTAAGTCTTGTGACTCTTTTCGAAAGAGTATTCTTTATAACCAACTAACTTAACTTGACTTTTAATCAGTAAAAAAATAAACATAAAAACTTCCCAACAAACTATCTTGGCTGCAACTTTTCACTCTCTCAGCGAATGCATCGCTTAACTCATACGCCATTCATTTCGCACAGCTAAAGCTGATCAAAAAGTCAGCTAGACTGTTGCATATAATATTTCATGGCTTTACCTTGCATACCTTGAGGGGAGGGAGGGGGGTGAGAGGACGATTGTTGCTGCTGCTGTTTGCTGGTGTCATGGCAGATTGCGCAAACCAAATTGAAACGTGTTTGAGAGTGCCAAGAATTTTATGAAAATGAAAATGTGCAGCTACAGAAAAGTACACACAATATGCTATAGGGTTAAGCCCCTCCCCCTCCCCATCTCTCTTTCGATCCCTCCCCCAACTTACTCTAAACCCATTCAGGGAAACGATAATATAAAAAAAGATGGTGGAGAAAGCGTTATTAATCATGCGAATGCTATGGAAAACAGCAGTAGCCCGTAATGAAAACATCTACATGGCATATTCATTAATTTTCCAATAATTAAGCCCAACCCGGGCGAAAGTGAGGTGAAAAATAGAGGAGGGTAGAGGCAGAGTTCGTTGGTTTCGGCTCATTGTTCCGCTGCCTGAATTATGAAATTAATAAAAGCAGTTGGCAGTTTTTGGCTTTTGTGTGTGTGTGTGTGTGTGTGTGTGTGTGTGTGTGTGTGTGTGTAACGAACATTTTCCGCAGCGCGCGGCTCTTTTGTTCTAAACACAACGAATTTGTTGCTAATTATGTAAGGTTAACTGTATGTTGGGGCCAAAAAGTGGGCGTTGCCACTCCCCCTCCCTCTGGGGCCTGTTGCTTATGCTTCCTTCTGGCCATTTTGCTTCTGTTTGCTTCGTTTTTTCTTTTTTTTTTTTTTGTGCTGAAGCACCACAAAAATAAAATCACTTGGCCTGCGTTTTATGGCGCTAATTGCCAGCAGGCAACCAGGGACGCCCAGTTAAGATTGACGCCATTCAGCCCTGGGTGGGCACAGACTGCGTCAATTAATTAACATTATTGTACAATTTTGCATAATTTAGTATGATGCGATTGTTGTTTTTCCACGTCTTGACTTTGGGGCTAAAATTTCCACAGCCGAAATAATAATTGCGAAGGCTTATTTAAAGTCCAAATTACTTTGGAAATGTTTTGCACTAAAAGTTGAAAAACCCACGACCCTTTTTTCATAAAATAATTTATTTCTTTGTTTAATTAAATCGTTAAAAAATTGAAATGATATTCAAACCAAATAAACTGAAACTAAAAACCTATATTTGTTGATGTTATGTTTTAATTGAATTGTTAAAAAAATTTAAAAATAATATTTAAATACAACATTAAATATTTTAATACTTTAATTTACATTTTTAGACCATAAAAATGGAATTAAAGCCAAATAAACTAAAACAAATAAACTTAAAAGATTTATTTGTGGATGTTGTGTTTAATTGAACAAATTGGAAATAAATAAATGAAATGAAAATGAATATTTTTATACTTCATTTTACAATTTTCAAACATAACTCATTTTATTTACTTATAAGATGTTTACAATTTATTGATGTTGGCTGTTTAGGTGCTTGGTTTCCAACAGTTGTAATATATACAATTTTAATAGACTATAACTCACTCTATTTACCTTTATTTGCTTTTAAGAAATGTACAATTTATTAATATTTGCTAATTACATTCTTCTACGTTTTCAAATACCTGCAAAAGTCGCAATATAAAGATAATTTTTTTAAGCTTATGAAAGGCTTATAAAAATTTCATTACTCAATTTAAACCGCATAATTTCTTCTCAAAGTTGCCTTATTTCAGCTCTTTTAACTTTCTACAAAAAAAAAATGCTTTCAAAACGATTTCGCTGAAACATTTAGCAACTTGTAGGTAGCCAGGGATTTGAGAGATTTACATATCCAACTAACCAACTAACTAACTGCAGCTGCAACTCCACAGCAGCAATTCCTCACTCAACTGCAATCATAATTACTTGGCAACTTGTGGCAGCCTAAGTCTCAGTCAGCAAGCGATCCCCTTTGGGGAAAGGATGCGAGGACTGTGCCTCGTGGCTCGTGCCTTGTGCTGCTGTTTCAACAACTATTGTGGCAACTTTTTACATTAACCAAAGTGCGCGCTATTAAAAATTCATTAATCGCACGCAACTGAAAAGCAAAACACCTCATAAAACCACGAGTAAAAACAGTTTAAATGCGGAAACTCGACTACAAAAATACCCTGAATAATAAAACAAACATTTCAAATTAAACACTGAAAAAAATGAATTTCTTAATGTCTCTTAAAGTTTAATCTTTAATCTAATTCTTACTTAAAACTTGAAATATTTTAAAAAGTACAAACATTTTTTTAAATTAAAAACAATTAATATATCGAAGTCTTATTTAAAAAGCAAATATAAAAGACTATTCTCAAATTTTGGTATAAATTTGATGACATAAATTTTAAATTAGAAACCATTATCGAAGAATTGATTTAAAAAAAAATAATAGTTTAAATACTATTTCCCAGTTTTGGTATTAATTTTAATGATAGATATCCACTTATGACTTTTAAATCACTTCTATGTAGTAAAAGCACCCCTCTCGATACTTGTGCAATTACAGGGTATACAGACAAAACTGTAAAAAAAACTCGCTGGAAAAGTTTAATTGATTTGCGCGCAAAATGGCAAAATAATTGATAGATAGAAAGAAGCGCGAACCAGCATTTAATGAGAGTTTTGCCCGCAGAGAAAGTTGCCAATATTTACATTTCGTAATAATTTCTGGCCAACAACAAGCAACAGAAAAAAAAATGTATGTTTAATAGTTATTAATTAGAAAAGTTTTGGCAAGCAGCTGAAATTGTAGATGGAGCTGTGTTGCACACGCAAAATGAAAATTGATTCTCATTTTAATGAAATTTGAAATTAAAATTGTGTGTGCTCGCGGATTGAATTGCATTTTGCACACAAACAAAAAAACAAAAAAAAAAGCCGCACAAAAAAAAAAGAAGAGAAATGTATAACATTGATGAGGATGTTGACGAGTTGCCGCAACGCACATATTTCATGCAATTTTTAGCAATTGCTTCAAAGTAATTGGTAAACACATGCATCAAATGGGATTGCAGTTAGAGATGGGGAAAAAAATGATTTAAAATGATATAGATTTACAAAAAAATTTATATGCTAAGATAATAAATTAATATATTATTAGAAGTATATATTTCTCTGTTTTTTGTTTCCTTAGCAAAAAAGTGTTCTTTAATCGAAATCAGAGGTTAATATTTTCAGCAATTTGTACTATCGAGTTCCAAACAAGTCGTGAATCGTGTCACGCATTTATTTATAGTTATAAAAGATTATTTAAAAAAATTAAATACATTTAAAATAAGATAATCAGATAATAAAGATATTATCTGTTTTCACTCCATAATTTTTCTGTTTCTTTAACAAAAAATTGATCTTCATTCGAAAGCAAAGATTGAGGAAGATATGTTTACCAATTTATACTATCGCATTTAAAGTAAAATTCCATTCAAGTCGAGAGTCAAGTCACGTATTAATTTCTAGTTATAAAAGATTATTTAAAATATTGAAAAAGTTTTACAAAAAATAATGATTTATTTTCATTTTATAATACTCTTGTTTTTTGTTTCTTTAGTAAACAATTTTTCTTTTATGGAATTCAGAGATGGGTGATATTTTAGGCAATTTGTGCTATCGCATATAAAGTAAAATAAATGAAGTCGTCAGTCGTGAAATATAAAAAGATCATATAAAAGATTTTTTAAAAAAGTAATCAAGATTTACAAACAAATTTCTATATAAAGATATTTTTTGTTGCATTTTGTAATATTCTTTTATGTTTCATCTCAAAATCATAGAATGATGAAATTTCCAGCAATTTGTACTATCGTATATAAAGTAAAATTCCAATCAAGTCGTGAGTCGAGAGTCGTGTCACGCATTCATTTCTAGCTACGAGCGCTAGCAAGCATATTGAATTCGCTGGACATTGATAATTTTAGACAGCTGGCGGACACATAAATTCAAATGGATCTCATCTCGTCTCGTCTCTCGAAGAGCCAGCGAGGCGGCAGCAACCGACACTTTTGGCCAGCATTTTAATTACCATTTTTGGGCCTGACATTGCCAACAAGGGCCAAACATAACGAACGCATTTCCACATTTTGTGCAGCCATTTGCCAAACAAAACGCAACGAGATTGAGCGCACAAAGCCAGACACACGTTCAATAGCAGACAGACAAACATGTTCACTCACACATAGGCAGACACACACTCACACACACACACACTCTTGCACTCTTCTGCAGATGTATCAAATATAACGAATTATGGCCATGACGTGTAACCATAGCAGTTTGTAATTATCGGACGCATATTTATTTGCCCAACGACTTTGGTCCACACAAATACGAAATTATTTGCACTGCACACATAGACAAGCTATGTATATGTGTGTATGAGTGTGTGTGTGTGTGTGCATGTCTCTGTATAATGTCTAGTTCGAATTTTTGCTTCTGTTATTTGAGTGATTTGCGGTCGAGCACTGAGAAAAGTAATTTAAAAGTGTGACTCGACTCGATGATATCCTTTAAGCCATAAACATTTTTAAATATATTTGTTAAACTTGTCAAAAAATATATAAAATATGTAGTGTGAAAATGTACTTTTTAGAGTGAGTATTATAAATGACCTCTATCAAATTTTAAAAGTATTGCATACAACAAATTAAAAGATTTATGCCTTGAATCTAGTTATCACATAATTGTTCTAAAGAAGAAATAAATTCTAATTGAAAATACAAATTTTAATTTTCCTTTTTCTCCCATCATAATTTATGGAACTTTATAAACTTCTTAAGTTTTAACAGTTATAATATTATTTCTCGGAAATGTTATATCTAGTTATAGCAATGTTGTCATGAAGATGTAAATTCTAATTGAAAATATATTTTCCTATTTCCTCCATCAACATTTGTTAAACTTCTCGAGTTTCTTTTCTTTTAATAGTTAAGATGTTATTTCTCAGAAAATGTTATATCTAGTAACGTCAATAAGTGTTGTGACAAAGAAATAAATTCCAATTGAAAATATGAATTTAAATTTTCTATTTCTTCCAACATACTAAATTAAACTTTATAAACTTCTCATGTATTTTTGTTTTGAATTGTTAAGATATTTTTTGTCAAATTTTACAAGGCGATAAAAAGTGTGAACCAAAATCTGAATTTAATTCAAATTTAATAATCATAATTTATAAGGGCTCCACTTTAGACTCTTAAATCTTTTTAAAGTATATTGTCAAAATTGAATTTATTCTTAATTTTTAGCTGAATTATAATGGATTACTTCATTACTTCAACTTTTGTGTAGGGTATATTTTATTTATTTATATTTTCCATTAGGATTTTGTAGTTGACCAGCTTTGCCCATTATTAGTGTCAATATGCTAGGGAAATGAATAATGCTTTCTAACAAGCAGAAAATTAAAAATATAATTTGATAATGTTGAGAATCAAATTTGAAATTATAGTGCCATACTATATATATTTAATTATTGTGCTATTAGTAATCACAGTGTTGTTGACTGTACTCTGTATCTGTATCTGTGTCTCTTTGTGGATGTCTGTTGTCAATTATCAACGTCATCATCGCATGCTCCATTACACCCTAACGAATTGTGGAGTCTCTTTCTCTCTTTGGGTTTGGCTTTGGCTAGCGGCAAGTGTTTCTCTTTCATACAGCGTGTGAGGGTTTCTTTCACACCGCTGCCAATCAGTCGGCAGCTCGATAGCCACAAAGCTTGATGTCGAGATGATGATGAGGAGAGGTGAAGCAGGTGAAGCAGTAGGCGGCGATTTCCCTACTCCACTCCCTTTCCCCGCATTTTCATAGAGTCTCGCGCCGATAACTGGCGAACTACGCCGCAACCTCTAATAGGCAACGCATCCGCCACAGAAGCCCGGGACAGTGACCAGACTCAGATGTTGTTGTTGTTGTGCCTTTGCTGTGCGTGACATTAATCAAGCCTAGGCCAAAGTCCCACATGCCACTGGCACCTGCAACATCATCAGCATCATCATCATCATCATCATCATCATCATCGTCATCGTCATGTGCAGCTCGCTGGGGTGGCCGAAAAATCATTGTAGACATTTGTAATTAGAATTGATAGCAAAAGCAAAGCAGTGCGGCAAGGGGAGCAGATTGGCAGCCAAGTGATGGGGGAAAGACGGGTGAGGGGTGAGGGGAGAGCGAATCAAGTAACCCCATGACAATGCAAATGCCTCGTTGCTGAGGCTCCACTGTGGCTGCTGTCGTTAAACAAGTTTCCTACTGCAGCACGTCCATCATTTGTTAAAAGTTCTCTTCGTTTTTTTGTTGGGGGGTGGCAGAGTCGGAGGGCGGAGCTAACAAAATATCAGCACACGTCAATTGAATGGCATTTCACTTGGAGTATGACAGCTAACTGTGCTTCAGGCACTTTCACTCGATGAATGCGAGACAGCATTCGAGAGCGAGCTGCCAGGAATTGTGGGCCTCGACTTGGGCTCGACTTTAGTTTCACTTTCGGCTCAAATGCTGTTGACATTTGTCCAGGCACACACACACACACACACACACACGCACACAGACACTCACACACATGTCATGCCATGACAAGTGCAACTTGTGTGTGTGAGACATCAAACTAATTTTCCTGCTGTTTAGCAGTTTTTGGACGTGACACAAAAGTCCGCACTTGCCATCAGCCCAAAACGACCCTTTGTCCATCTTGGACAACATTTGCTTCTGGCCACACACTCTCGTTGCCTTTCAACTGATTTGAAATCATTTTAAACCAAATTGCATACAATCGAGTTTGCCGGGCTGTCAACTAGCCGCCATAGGAAAGAGAGGCAACTCAAAAGATAAACCTTCTTATCTCTATCGCGCTCTCTTCCTTGTTTTGCAGATATGTTATCGAAATTGAAAGTGTGAATAATGGAATTCTCTATTATGAATAGAGCTTTAGACTTTGAAGTCTGGTAATTATTGAAGAAAAATAACAAAAAAAAACAAAATTTAGCCAAATTCAAATGATCAAAAAAAAAAATTTGAGAATTATAACAGAAAAAAGTAAGAAAACTACAGTCGAGTGTGCTTGACTGTAAGATACACGTTAGCCATTTTAAGTAAAAGCAAAAATATTAAAATATCTGATATGTTTGGTATATTGATACAATATATTACCAATATACCATAGAGTTCAAAATATACCAGATTGACAGACAAAGCTACTAAGATAATAATAATTGAGCATTTTTTCTCATACAAACAAGTAAGAAAACTACAGTCGAGTGTGCTTGACTGTAAGATACCTGTTACCGATTGTTTGGTATATTGATATATTACTACATTACAAATAAACCATAGAGTTAAAAATATACCAGATTAGCAGACAAAGCTACTGAGAACCGTAATAATTGGTAGTTTTTTTCTCATATAACTTCCTTCATTTTTATCTGAATGCAACCAAATTTTCAGAAATCACAAATTAGGTATAGAATAAGGTATTTTATTCATATACATATTTGCATAATTATATAGGATTAAAGTTTAAGAAAAGAATCTAATTTATGTATTTAATACAAAAATATCATAATTCATAATTCAATAATATCATAATTCAATTGTAGTCTTAACTGTTTGAAAATGAAGTTGCGTATGTATTTATTTTTTACTAATTAGCCTAATCTAAATACAAAGTTCCGTTTTGAATATCATAATGAAAATATAGAGCGTCATTTAAATCTTGCTTTAATGTATAAAAAAAAATCGACAGTTGCAACACACTTTTTCCAATTAACACAAAATGCAATTGACAAAAAAATATGAACGCTTGCGAATGGAACTTAATCCATAAGCCAGCTTCATTAACCGCATAATTATGAGCTGCGACCAGAAAATTTGCTGGCCACAAATAAGGACAGGTTTTAACTACGTGCTCGCTGCCAATAAGGAAATTGTGGCCAACAAATTTACCGCTAAATCAAAAATAATAAAAACGGGGGAAACACAAAAAAAATAAAATAAAATGTAATTCAATTAATTTGTGTGTTGTGTTTTGTTTCTTTCTTTTTTTTTTGTGGGTCGCTGGGTCAGGTGCGAGTGGAAGTAACTTAAGTCAGGTGTGTGTGTGTTGCCTTCATTTTTCACTTGGCATTCACTCAGTCATTCATTACATTCATTCATTCATTTATTCATTCATTCGCCGCGGAGCCACTTCATTTGCATTTTGGCAAAACAACGCGAAATCAACAGCAACAAACAAAATACAACAAAAAAAAAAGGAAAACAAAATAAAAACCTTGCCCCGTTGTAACCCCCATTTAGAATTTGCGTGTTTTTATTTTCTTCTTGTTGTTGCACATTGTTGTAGTTGTTGTTGTTGTTGTTGCACGTTTGGAGTTTCTGCCCGTTTTGTTGCCAAATGTGACAATCGTGTCACGTACGCAATGTTCTGGAAGATTGAACGTTACGTTTGTCGCGTTTAAAATGAGTTTTTTTCCTCTGAATTTGATTTTGATTGTTTGGTCCCGGACATGGGTCCCGACACCCTCCTCCTGGCGACACCCTCCCCTTGCCACATCCTCGACCACCCCCGCGCAATTTGGCTGCTGTGATTTGTCGCCATCGTCAATCGCCACATGCAGCAAATTATTTGGCATCAGCAAAAAGTAACAAATTTTTTTTGTTCTTTTTAATTTTAGGCTGAATGTTCACAACGATTTTTACCAACCAATATTCCCGACTCCGGCATTCATTACGCCTCCTCCCCCTCCCCTAAGTTCTCCCTCCACCTCTTTTTCTTCATCGTTTTTTCAACTGTCGGTGCGTGCGAAAACTTTTAAAATATTTTTTGCTGTGATTTGTGATTTCTGTTTGCTGCTTGCCACAGGTGCAACGTCCATGTGTATTGAGGAGGCGTCACACAGCTTTCACTTGTCTGACTTTTGGGCCCATCAATTGAGATTGCAGCTAGTGCATAAATTCTTTAAATTGTTGTGTATTTATACCCGCTACCCATAGGGTAGAAGGGTATTATAATTTTGTGCCGACAGGAAATGTATGTAACAGGTAGAAGGAGGCATCTCCGACCCTATAAAGTATATATATTCTTGATCAGCATCAACAGCCGAGACGGTCAAGCCATGTCCGTCTGACTGTCTGTCCGTCTGTCCGTCCGTCCGTATAAGCACCTAGATCTCAGAGACTTTAAGAGATAGAACTATAATTTTTTTCCGCAATATTTTGCTTTTATTAAAAATGGGTAGCGGGTATCTCACAATCGAGCACACTCGAGTGTAACTTTCTTACTTGTTAATTATAATTTATTCATATTAAAAATTGTAATATAAAGCTTAAATTGTGGAGATAATTTTTGTTAAGTGGCTACAGATTTTTATTATTTTTTTATTTGAAGTAACATATTTTCTAATAAACATTTATTTTACAAAAAGACATCCAGAGTTATAATTGTTAGATTTTTGTCATCACATTTTGGTTCATCAAACCTAAAATTAGTATTTTTAGTTCTTAATTGTTCATTTTAAAAATTGTAACTTATCAGAATTAATTTTACTCATTTGCTTTTGATTTTTACCAGGTGTTTTAATAATTTATATATTTTAAGTTAAATATTTATTAACAAAATGTAAATATAAAGTTATACCAAATTTATTAAGTTCCTATAGTTCATTATAATCGCAATTTGTGTCATCAATTTGCATTTAGAGTTATTATGTATTTAATTTTTATTTATTCACTCAAAATATAATAATTAAGATTGAACTTGTTTAAATTATTTTTACCGCTTTGTATCAATAATTTTTATATGTTTTAAGAACCTAATAAAGTTCCTACATATTGTTATAATAATATTTATACAATTTAAATATGTAAGATGGCTCTTGGAAATCAGTTTTTATGGTTTTTATAATAAGCCGGATATTTTGTAATATACATCAATTTATACAAAATTTAAATATAAGATTAAACTTTTTTGAATAGATTTCCATAAGGTCCTATTGTTTTCAGCACCACTTTTAAATATTTTTAAAGTAATTCAAATGTTTTCAAACAACACTTAAGAATGAAAAGTGTTATATTTCGCCTTTTGAATTATATCCATATTGATAAGTTCCTAACTCAAAAGTAGTAGTTGTCATTATGAACACCATTTAGTTTATCTGCCATAATACTTGGCTTCAATTACTTAACAAGCTTCAATTTGCAATCACCAAAGTCGCATTCTCCAGAAATTGCAAACAATTCAAAATTGCACAAATGCCAGTGAAATATTTTCGGTTGGTTTTCGGAGGCATGATTTATGAGCACAAAACGCAGTGCTTAATGTTAATCAATGTGCGTAAGTGAGGCTGACAGAGAAGATGTAAAATTGGTTGATGGCTGGATGATAATTGCAGCAGCCGCACACGTTTTGTAAAATGCAAATGTATTGTGACAGATGCTAATAGATAGAGCCAGAAATTGAGAGTAGCTGCTTCACAAATGCAGTATATACATACATACATATGTATATGCATCTCTATATGGATGTCAGTATGTTTATTTGGTTGGCAGCAAAAACCGCAAATTGCCATTAACGAAAATCTAATCATAACCGGAAATTAATTTGACAGGAATCTCATTAAATTTACAGCCTCTCTCTCTCTTGTAATTCAAGGACGGGCAACGTCAGCTGCAGCAAGGACTTCACTCTATGGAGCTTCCCCCGTCTCCCCTTCCCACTTCACTCTTCGCTCCTACGTTGTCTCCTCTTCAACCCTTTTGGCAATCATTTAAATCTGCACGCGTTGACATTACAATGACTATTTGAGTAATACTCGGCATTTTCATTATAATACACAATTATTCGCATATATGTATCTAAAATGCATGCGCCTGTACAGTGTGTGCTCCGTATGATCAACTGCAGCTGTGCAGTCGCTGCTCACTCGTAATTTATATGTGATTTCGGGTATTGCGCCATGCGTGGCTGAGCATTAGGCGCTTGCACATTTTGCACAGCACATAAATTAGCATAAAGAGCAGGTCAGCGTGGAGAGTGGAGAGTGAAGAGTGGAGAGTGAGGCACACTCTCTCTCTCTCTTTGGGGATGCCTTGCAGCGAGTACGTGACATTGAAACCAGCCAAGTGAAGAGTGGGAGAGAGTGAGACAGAGAGAGAAGTGGAAATAGCTGAAGCTGCATTGGTGCAGCATTTGAATGCCAGACAGTTTTGTAATTTACAATAATTCAGCTTTAAAGCGTCGCCCTTTGCCCCGTTCGCAGGGTGACTCATCAAGAGAGAGTGGAGAGGCGGGTAACAAAGCTTTTCGTGACAGCTGACAATTGTCAAATGTGTGTTTCTGTATTTTAATAGCAGGAAATTGCAGCTGATAAGGCAATCTGCTAACGAAATTGTTTATCAATTTCAGAAAATGGCAACATAGCACAAAAATTGTCAACAAAAAGTTTAAACTATTCATTTATAAGTGGTTTTTTTTTTTCATTCCTAACACTTCCAGTTAAAGCTTTTAAAATATGGGACCAAAATTTACCACTTTCTAATTTGATATTTTGATAAATATTTTAAGGTTTGTTTATTATTTATTACATAAATTGAAAAAAAAATTGAAATAGCTATATAAATAAAAAAAATAAATTTTCTAAATGTTTGTTTAAGAAACTCTATTAATTTATTAAAATCAATTACGAACAATTACTATTAGATCTTTAAGATAATTTAAGTGTAAATTCCAACTAATATAAAATAATAGTATTCAAAATGGCAACAAAGTAACAATTCTTTATACCGATTTTATATAAATTATAAAAGTAAAACTAAAACTTCCATTTTAATTTGCACAAAAAATAATTTAAAAAAAAACCAAAAGTTCCATTTCAATATTTCTAAGTAAACAAGTAAGAAAGCTACAGTCGAGTGTACTCGACTGTGAGATACCCGCTACTCATTTTGAATAAAAGCAATATATTTTGCGGTATTATTCTCAAAATATACCAAATATACTGCAAAAATACTAAAAAAAATATACCAAATGGTATATGTGGTATATCGATATAGTACCGCATTCAAAATATACCATAGACGGCACAATATACCAGATTGTCGGCCAAAGCAACTCAGACCCATAGTAAGTAGGGGTTTTTGCCCATACAAAAGTATTTCTTTAATTACTTCCACAATTTTTTTCTGATCGCAACCAAATTTTCAGGGGTCATAACTACTATAGCTATTACTGTATATACCAATTCGTAACTCTAGCTTTAAAATTACGCTTGTTATTCGATTTTTTTGATTTGCAGGGGCGGAAGTGGGCGTGGCAAAAATTTGAAACAAACTTGATCTGCGTGCAAACATAACAAATGCTGTCGAAAAAAAATTATAGCTCTATCTCTTATAGTCTCTGAGATCTAGGTGTTCATACGGACAGACGGACAGACGGACAGACGGACAGACGGACGGACGGACAGACGGACAGACGGACATGGCTATATCGTCTCGGCTGTTGACGCTGATCAAGAATATATATACTTTATAGGGTCGGAGATGCCTCCTTCTACCTGTTACATACATTTCCTGCCGGCACAAAGTTATAATACCCTTCTACCCTATGGGTAGCGGGTATAAAAATTGTAAAGTTTTATTTAAATCTCATAAATTACATTCTGGAGAAATGTTTTAACTTTTTTACACTTCATTAACAAATTGTAAAATATCTAATTAAAAATGCATACTTGATTTATAGCTTGGAAAAGTTGTTTATAATGAGTGCACAAAAAAAAAAGTTTATTTGCATTGAATGCAATGAGTGTGTATAATCATTAAAGAATAAACTCTCAATTAACCGAGCGTTAACTGGAAATTTCTACGTTAATGCATGTCACGACAAGCGATGAATAGAACAACTTATTTTCCGACTATTATTGTTTCGCATTTCAAGCAGAAAATCAACAACGCTCGCTCACGAGAAAACAAATTCAATAGAGATCTATTTAGCGTAGGCGATTAATCATTCGACCCAAAACAGTTGTTGCAACAATAATAATGAATAACAACGGCGCACTTGTAGAGATTTTTTCAATATTTGAATAATTCATTTGAATACATTTTTTTATAACTAAAACAATTTGAATAAAAAACGCTTTATAAAAAAAAAGAATACTACAAAAAAGCGGTGCTTTAAATTGTTATTTAAATGATAAGCGGCTTAAGGTATATTCCAGAAATTCCCTTGAATGTACAGTGAAGACACTTGTCAAAGAACAACAACGAAAAATTAAGTTGAACTAAAATTTAATACAATTTTATAATTGAAGATAAATAAAGTAAAGTTTGTTCCAACTCTTGTATTTTAATTAATCATTTAATCCCCCGAAATGTTCACTTTAGCTAAGCAACACTGTAACTCAATCAAGCGACCAAGCACAATGTCCGCTCAGCCAACGAAAACAATTAGTTTTAATTGTTTAAAAAAAATGTACAATGAAAAAAAAAGGAAAACAAATTAAAGTGACTATAAAAAATAGTAATAATAATTACACAAACACACAAACACACACATATATAAGTGTAAGTTTTAATGCCACATTCAGTTTACATTTATTCTCCAATTGCATTGTTGATAAACTCTGTCAATGTTTATTAATGCCATTCAGGGTTTGATTTTGCGACTGTGCCCATTTAATTGGCCACCAGTGTGGGCAACTTGTTTTCAGTTGAATCACTCAAAGTGACAGAAGATAATCCTCAGTTGAGAAGATAATAAAAAGAGTCAACAATTAAACATTTATCTCCCAGCTGGGGGTTAAAAGTTCTACGGGTATTTAAAATAGTCGACAAAACGTAAATTAAAACCGAGAACTTTAAGTGGGAATAATACAGTATCGTTTTATTTTTAAGTAACTTATTCGTTTTTAATGAGACTTTATGCTTATAACTCAAAGTATTTTAGTATTTTGTCTCTCAGCGTTAACTTTATTAAAATTCTCTCGAAAATTGTCAACCGAAAAGCTGTTGTCATAAATCTCTGATGCAATTACTATAAATAATTATTGCAACTAATAACTTTTCTATATTTAACATACTGACAAAAAGTGTCATTCTACGTGTTGAACAATTCGGCAACTAAGCCTCAAACTAATTAGCCGCAATTCGTAGAAAATATATGTATATTTATATATAGACAATTGGCAATAACCATAAATATAAATGTGATGAATACTAAACAAATTGCGACACATTGAAAATAAATAAAGTGCAGGCAATAATGTAAATACTAAAATTCATAATATAATTATAAACCAATTTATTATTTATTGTCAAGTGGCGGCAACCAATTTTTTAGTTCAAAATACTTTCATGATTTATATGAATTTCATTGCAACAATTTGTCCAACATGCAGTTGCAATTTGTTCACTCCCTCCCCTCCGCTCCCCTCTTATTCTATATATATTTCCATGGAAGAGGCCTTAAACACGAATTATGGCTACAATTAACCCAATTGCAATGGCCCTGGCAGTTGTTTGTTGTTGGCAGTTGGACGTTGCTCATAAAGTGAAATGCCATAAATGTGTTGTCAAAAACAGGGAAGCGCGAAAAGAAATTGCTTAAGAAAGAATTTCGCTGGCAATCTCGAGAACAATTGCAGTCGACAAATTGCAACAACATCAACCAGAATCAGGCCAACATAAATAAGAAAATAAAATAAATGCACCACAAGAAAAAAATAATAATAATAATAATAAAAAGGAATTACTTTTCACCAGAACTGAGTTCGTTAAACTGACGAATGTTTTCTTCTCTTTTTTTTGGGCAAACATGCAAAAATTATTATTCCAGCGACAAGTTAATCTTTAATCTAATCAAAGATCAAGAAAACAACTTGAGTTGGGATCTCAATGTAAGCAACATTTGTTAGATCACTTGATTTCTTTAGTTATTGGGCAAACAGGCAAAAATTATTATTCCAGCCTCAAGTTGATCTTTAATCTAATCAAAGATCAAGAAAACAACTTGATTTCAACGAAAAATTTGTTAGTTCACTTCTTTATATGATTCTAAATTTCTTTATATATATATAAAAACTATTTAAACATAATCCTAATTGCTAAGATTATAAATATTCATATCTGCTGTTGATTCACAGACTCTTGAATTTTCAGAGTAAAAAAGTAGCTAAAATTTGAATTGATATTCAGCGCTTAAGATAAGGTTTAGTTTCATATGATTTTGAAATTTATATTTCAAACTGCAAAATAAGATCATTAAAGCCAAACTATTTTCAAACAAATGAGATACTTTCGTATTACAAAATAATAAATGTCTAGTTGATCTTTAATCTAATCAAAGATCAAGGAAACAGCTTTAGTTGTAAATAAATTTTCGTTAGTTCACTTTTCTTATTTAGTATTGTTTTCTATGATTCAAAATTTATTTATAAAAAAAAACCATTTTAATATAAACTTAATTGGTAAGATTCTTATTATTCATATTTGACATTGAGTCACCGACTTATGAATTTTCCATAAAAAAAAAATCGGCTAAAAGTTTACTTAATATTGAGCGCTCAAGATAAGATTTAGCTTCATATTTTTTGAAGTTGATATTCCAAACTATGAAATAATATCATTGAAAGTAAAATATTTTTAAACAAATCAGACACATACTTATAAAATATTTTCTAGCAAATTCGAATCTCTTTTACTACAAAATAATAATTGTTGTTAGCACATTTATATTGTGTAATATTTATAACCTTTCCAGACACAAAACTCGTCGTTTATTTTGCTAGACAACATTCAACCTGTTATCAGCAATCAGAGCCGGTTATTCCCAGAATAAATCTTTAATCTTATATATAGAATATATAAACAAATCTTATAATATTTGCAATTCATATATATTTCTTTGTCAGGGACTGAATATATTGTCTGCTCTCTATCAATTTAGCTACCCAATGCAAAATATTAAAGCAACGTTTAGAAAAAAAAAATGAAGTTGAAAAAAAAAAGTAAATGATAAAAAAAAAGTCTCGTTTGTCCAACGGAATTATGCATAAAATTTGCATATTTCTCTGGTAAATGATTTGACTGCTGCAAATTTGACAACTTCAAGTGGCAGTGGCAGCTGCTCTCCCCCCTCCCTCCTCCCCTCTCAGCTGTATATCTCTCCCCCGCTGTCTGTTGACTGCACCCAATTCAGCGTCTTCAACTTCAGCTGCTGCAATTTATGCATTCAAGTGGCAGCCAAAGGCAGGCAACAGCAGCATCAACGACAACGATGATGAGGCAACAGAGCAACAGCAACAACAACAACAACAACAGCAACAGCGTTGTATCTTGTATCTGGCATCTCGACAGTATCTGCAGGATGCATTTTGCAGTTTGCTGATTGTCAAGTGCGTGCGCTCGACAATCCTGTTTCCCTCTCTCTTCTCTCTTCTGCCCTCTTCTGTTCTCTTCTGTTGTTATCAAAAGCGGGCATCATTATGCCGCACAAATTACAAACACAATGTGAAGTTCTTTTCATGTTCCGTCTCCCTTTTTTTAATTCAGGTCTCAGCTTTATCAATTTGCATTGTTGATGCGACGGTTCAAAAGGTGCTCGACATCAGTGACATTATCAATTTGAAATTCCAGAGATCATTAAGCACTAGGAAATGTTTTTACTATTTGTTTTACATACATATTTATTTATTTCATTCGATTTCTGAGTAAACCACTTGAAACTTGTTTTGAGTGCTTTTTGATTTTAGCGATCATCGGCAAGAGTTTTAAGAGAAACTTTTATTATAAGAAAAATGATTAAATTTTACATTTAAAATATTGCATTTTTTATGATTGAATATTAAGTCATCATTTGGTATCAAATAAAGAATAAAACGTAGTCAATCACTGTCACTTTTTCTACTGAGAGAACTTGAAGCTTATTGCGCATTACAATGCAGGGAAATTCCCCGGCGATCTATCTTATTGATCATCTAAAAGTCATTTCATATTTGAGTGTTGATAACATTTCATAGATGCGCTTAATAACAAAACAATCATCTATCAAGGCTAAATTTGCTATGTCGGCTTCAAATAAATTTCAATTCTTAGAAAATCATATGTTTCACTAGCTAATCAAATCGAATTATAATGCATACCAACTAAATTCCATTCGAACTGTGGTTAAATCGATTTAAGAAACTCACCTGGCAGCGTGAAAACGCCGTTTGCAGCCAACGTGATCAGGAGAACAGCAAAAAGCAGCTTCATCTTATTTCACACACTGTTTTCTTTGTGGTTTTGAAATGTATATTTGTGTTGAACAAAGATTCAAAAATGTATTTATTTAGAATAGACACAAAACACTTGCGGCAATTCGTTTGATTCGTTATGGGGCAACCGGCAAAAAGTTTCCGATTCTCAGTTTCTGTTCTGTATCGTGAGACAAACAATAGTCAAATGCGCTTAAATGCTTTGAGGAAGCGGCAAATAAACAGCGAACAGTATCAGCAACAGCAACAGCAAAATCACTGAGTAAAAAAGCCAACTAAAAACAAAACAAGCTGAGCAACAGATTGAGCGATAGTTGAATGCGAGAATATGCAAGAGAATGGGGCGAGCGTCACTCTCTCATCATCATCGTGCTCAATTAGTTGAAGACCTGCTGAGTGAGATTGTTATAAATAAATGACAAGTCTGTATTGAATATAAACCAGGGGAGAGATTTACATTACACACACACACAAAACTTAAGCTGAGCTATGATATACCCTTAAAGAGCAGGGCGTGAAAGAGAGAGAACGAACTAGACATGTTTTGTCTGGACGCCAGTGTAAGGCAATGAACGGCGGCATATGCGGCGAATGCGCAATTTTTTGCTGCTCGTATTAGTTTTGTGCCCCTTTTTGCCTCGCTCATTTGCGGGTTAATCAATTGTCATTTATGCTTCGTTAGCTGCACGTTTTATTCGCTGTTTTGTTTTGGTTTTGCTTTTGCTTTTGAGTGTTAGCCTCAATTGTCGCAGCAAGGAATTATGTCAATTTGTTGATGGCTAAATAATCAGTTGTTGGTGCTGTTGTTGTTGTTGTTGCTGTTATTTTTGCATGAGTGACTTGCGAGTTCAAGGTCATTAATTAAATATGCTGCTTATTAAATTTTGTATGCAACATTTTAATTAATTGAATCTTTATAGGCATCTGATTTTTAAGTACACTCCCAGCTTGAACTTTGCCAATTTCTAGCTAAATTGTCTATAGAGATCGCTATCCCTGATTACACATTATTCTCTGTATTTTAATTAATCGCTTTCGTTAACTTTTAGAGTTCAGTTTCCAGCTTGCATAAGTAGTTCCACGTAATTTCTGCTAACGTAATAAAGAAAAATGTTTTGAAAAACGCTTTTCTTGGGTATGTAATTAACTGTTGCATATGATTAAATGATTTGGATAGATCACGATTTAAATCACGATTTAGTTATACCGATAAAAGCTTCACATTAGTAATTAACTTTGCTAATATTATTTTAAGAGAGTTTGTAAATACTCGTTGCTCAATTTATAATTCTGTATTCTAAAGAATATAAAGATTTATTTATTTATATAAATTGATTATTTATTTCTTTTAATATTAAACAAGCTTTGAGTACACAATTTTTTTGAATAATATTCTTTTCAGCAACTCTCATGATCACATTCCATAATAATTCATGCTACTCTGCAGATATTTTAAATATATTTTCTTCTAATTTTACATTGGTGTATTTTTAAATGTTTCAAAACTGAATTTCACCATTTAAATTGCATCACTTATTATTTATTTTAATTTTTTAAATTTTCGATAATGGGGATTGTATTCTGTAATATATTGTTATTTTTATATTTTAATTCTTATAGAAATTATATTTTTAATTCTATACAGAATATCGGTTAAAAATACATTTCTGCATTTATGTATGATATTTAATAACTTGTTTGTTTATTGCCACACGCGCGCTATCGCCATCGTTTATTATTATAAACATTCGTTGTTTACTTTAATATTAAATTTTCACTTTCACGAATAAACTTGAGAATTTCATGGCGATAGACTAAACATACGTATGTTTATTTATTGTGTTCATCAAAGATCAAGCGGATATGGTAAAAGCATTAAAAACACAAGAAAATTTGCAAATCTCTTTTTACGCTTATTTTCGCAGCAGTCGTCGTCGTTGTTGTTGTTTTGTTGATTTGTTGTTGGTTGCGCGATCGTTTAGGTCGCGTCTGTCGGCTTATGTGTTAAATTTCGGACTAACCGTTGCGTACAAAATTTGGCGTCATTTATACCAAGGCACGCAGCTCCTCACACACATGCAAACACACGCACACAGCTGCGCACACAAAGAACAGCAGAACAGCAGAACAGCAACAAGTGAGTGCGAGCGAGCGAGCGCGATCATGTGTGCGACGCAGAGAGCGAGAGAGAATTGCTTAAAGAATGGTGACGAATGCAACGGCACGACAAATGCGTATGTGGGGGAGAGGTAGGCAGGAATTGGGTAGCACTGGATTTAAAAAGTGAATGTCTATCCCTTGACCAAGGCTTTGGAAGTCACATTTCCAATTACGCATGCAAAGCAGATCGCCAAAGTCGACGCACGCCAAGCAAAAACGTTCGCAGTGTGCCAAATGAAGAAGCAAAGCAACGTATCGAACAACTGGAATCTAGTCCAACATTCCAGTTGAGCATCTGATTGGAAGTCACCCTAGCAAACTATTCTTGAGGGCAGAACAAAAGCTGAGCTTGCCTTTGCCTTTAGCGATTCTCTTTTTTTTTTTGTATTGTTTTGTTCTTAGGTAGCAATCATAGTATTGACAGCGATCTCTTCCATTTCACATTCTGCTCATGCTTCACACATGTTAATGCGTTCGTGTGTTTGTGTGTGTGTGTAGCCGCCAACCGGATTCCCATTTAACTGCACTTTGTTGTGCTTTATTTTGTACCGGTTCAACTCGCACATTGCCTTAAGTGTGAAAAGCATTTAAAATTGTAAAATGTTTTAACCATTTTAAGTAGAGTTCTTTTTGTTTTTTTTATTTTGGTGGGTATTTCAACAACATTCCTGCGGCTGCAGATGATAAAAAATTCCAACGAAATGGGCAACGAAGGTCAGCAGCAGATCATTGAATCAGATCAATTGAATCTGTTCGATGTAAAAATCGATGCTTCTCATCACTTACTCTCTCTCGCTCACTCTTTCTCTTAATGATTCAATTTCTCACAACCAACAGCTGTCATGTATTTTTGTGGTTAAATATAGCTGAAATCTCATCGCTGCTGGTGTCGCCCACATACAGACAGCTAGCACTTGATGTGCTCTTGACCCTGACACTGTTCAACTTGGAAAAACACTTGCACCAACGAAAATATGTCAATTTATATTCGACGGAAGACATTAAACAGTTTTTCGGTGAATTTTCCGCGCTAAAACTAAAGCGACATCTGCAGGCGTTCGTTAGAACGTGTCTGTGGCGCCATCTATGTCATAAGAATTCTGTCGCCTAAGCGATATTTGCATATCGATAACGAATTTTTGTCGTTTCTTTTAAAAAAATATATATACAACTTTAATAATTTACTAAATTTGTTTAAAATATATTCTAAATTTACATAAATACAATTCTCCATACATTTATTGTATGCTATGATGCACGATAATAGCAAAACAAAGCAACCCTGCGTTGTCCTGGCAACGGTTTTGTTTTGATTGTCATTCTCACTTTTGTTTATGAAACGCAAAGCTAAACTTCAAACTTAGAATTTGTTGCAATAAATATGTTTTGTCGCGGTAAATTGTCGTTTTTGAATACAAAAGATGATCGCATTAAAATTATTAATGAGCGCGTTAACTTGACGGAACGACATCTCATGGAAATGTGCTCTGCATTTTCTTTGCTGACTAGAAAAATGGCCAAGTAAGTGAAGCAAATTGAAGTGAGAATTGTTATTAATGGGAACATTTAATAGATATCGCGATGCCCACGATGAACTGGCCAAGCACATTAAGAACTATGCCGACGACGAGGAGATCAACGAAAGTCTCTGCAATGGCTTAAAGAGTTTCACCAATGCGGTGACCATAACTGGCGATTATCTTGATATCAATGTGCATCGAATGGAGCTAAAGGTGCGTGCTATCGCCATCTGTTGACATGCGTGCGACACGCATTGTGTGGCGCCATCTATGAACAAAAGAATGTCTGGCGTTTATGCGCTAGCGAAAGATTGGCGCCAATATTTAAACATTTTTAATTTTCTCATGCAGATTGTCAATGAGCTGGCGCACTTTGAGCAGCTGTGCAAGTCTACACGCGATAATCTGCGCTTGGCTGTAATCGCCCGGGATAAAGAGGTGCTCAGCCAGCGACAAATGCTCGAACTGAAGTCCAAATTTGCCGCTAATAACGTAAATTAACCAAATATCTATTACGCATATTAAAACTCTTGCCAATCCTCTAGAGCGCTGCGGACTCAGAGCTATTCAAGGCCAAGCTGGAAGTGCAACGCACAAACAAGGACATCGATGAGATCATTGGCAACTTTGAACAGCGCAAACTGCACGATGTTAAACAAATTCTTAGCGACTTTATTCTCATCTCAATGAAGCAACACACTAAAGCACTTGAAGTGCTCAGCGCCAGCTACTACGATATCTGTAGCATAGATGAGCGCGACGATTTTATGGAATTCCAGAAACTCATGAAGTCCAAGGAGGAACCCAGCGCTCGCAAAGCATCGCTGAAAAAAGGATTGCGCTCACAATCGATGGACAGCTTGGATCGTGAGCATTTAAAGAGTCCTCTGAAACGGCATCAGAAATTGTCCAGGAGCAGCAAGAATCTGTCGGGAGGCGGCATCACAGGTCATGGCAGCAAGCCAGAGCAAAGTGAGGAGGACGAGGAGGATGATGACGAGGAAGACGAAGACGAAGAGGCGGTAAATAAAAATACTTTGCTTAGAAAATTTATTTATCTATAACGTAAAATAATATTTTGTAGACCGAGCAGAGTGCCGAGGAGGAGGACGATGAGGAGGAAGAAGAGATCAGTGGCAGTGGCTCGGAGCAGGAGACGCCACTCTCGACAGGCAGAGAGAATGTGTTTGGTGCCAAGTTGCGTGGCGGCAAAGACTCCATGACCAGTGGCTCCTCAACCAACGCAGCAGCAACGCCCCTCAAACCTATTCGACAGAGTGTCAAACATCCATTCAAAGCTGTGGCTGCCACACATGTAAGATTGCAAAAGCAATTCCATGTGCCACAAAACTAGAAAACTAGAACAACAATTTGCATATTCATCGCTCCCCACACTCCCTCTTTCACCAAACATTATTTATCCACAATAAACAAACAATATGAATATTGATATTAATGCATAAACCAATCAGGTGGAAAAGCGCTCAAATGGCGCACCCTCCTACTCCCCAACCCCCTCATCGTCACCACCCTTAAAGACGTCGTTCAGGAAGGCAGCAGCTGGAGGAGGAGGAGGAGCAGGTGCAATCGGAGCTGGAGGTCGTGGCATGGCAACCGTTGTTGAATCGAAGCGCATTTAAAAGTCTAATGATTGCAGTTTGACAGCCATTAATACAGTTTGAGAGTTGCGACCATTCAAAAATAACAACTTTGTTGATATGTGTGTGTACAATCTTCTCAATAGTTTAATTTGTATTAAAAACAAAACTAATCAAAAACAATCGTTTTATGAAATGCACTTAAATTAAGTTTTTCTTTTGTTTTCATTTTTTTCTTGACAACTTAAAACTATGCAAAAAATGAGCAAAATGAGTGTGTGTATACAGTTTGAGAGCAATTGCAATTGTAGTGCATCGAAATTGTCTAGTTTAAAGTGCGGGTGTGTGTATGAGTGAGGGGGTGTTCGATGTATATGCGTGTGTGTGGGATGCCATCATTATGATTTATGGGCGTGGCTAGCGCTTCAACGTTTTTTTTGGCGTTATCCCTGGCTTCAGCTTCAGGTGGCGACATCCAGCGAATTTCATTTCTCGGGTCCCGGCCCCTCGACGCCCGCCTGATTCATCAGATCGGCGATGCTCTTCTCCAAGTCATCGATGCGATTGCCCATATCATCGATACGTGTGATTATCTGATCCGACATCGTCTGGAATTTGTCTTGCACATTCTGCAAAAGATTTTGTACCTGATAAGAGGAAGGGAAGGAGCGCCAGGAGGTGCGGGGTGGAAAGGGAGTGTAGCGTTGTTGTATTCAGTTTTGTTCTACGTGTTTTTCTTTTGGTTTGTTACTCACGTAAATTGTTAACTCCTGCATATTCTTGGGATCCGCATTGCTGTTTAGCGAATAGTTCTGATCCAAGTCGCTGTCCATTTCGTTGCGCAAATCAGTCATCTTGCCGTCTTTGTTTGTAATTCGGTATAAAAATACAAAATACGATTATCTCGTCTTTATTTATTGTTTGTTCGGCCCTTTTTCACGTCTGTTTGCGTCGGCGGCTACAGCTGGACTGTGGTGGAGAAACATCGATGGTAGACGAATATCGATGTATCGATTATTTTGAATAGCTTGTGCTTGGTAGCATTGTGGAGCAAGATTTACTTTTTGGTATAAAAAGTTAACAGGGGGGTTTTTGGTTTTGTTTGGTATTTTCATTCGAATAAGTCACGCTAAAAATATGTTTTCTTCAAATATTACGAAGTCAGGCGCCTTTTAGCTGCGCTACGAATTTTGTGCAAATTTGGAAATGTACCCAGCTCATAATTCTGTTTCTGTATTTTTGGTATATTCCAAGGGCTTTTATAAAAACATGTTTCTTATGGTCACACCCTATTCAATAAAACAGCTTTAAAAAGCTTTTTTTAAAGATATTTCTCCTTCTCTAGGCGCCAAGCAGATCGTGATTTGTTGAAAATTTAAAAATAGTTATTTAATCTTACTATTAAATCGCGAACTCCTGCCTCTAAATATTGTACAAACGTTTTCCGTACAAAGTGTCAAACAGCTGATTGTGTTTTGGTTTTTCAATGCAAAGTCAACGAACAGCATTTGCAAAACTGGTCAAACTGGTTTTGTGTGCTTTGTTGCAATTGCAATGACGAGTAATGAATGCTGCTGCTGGGACTGGGACAAAGGAGCAGCAGCTTGCAAAGGCATCAACAATAACAAACTCCGCAAGGGTAACAAAAAGTGCGTCGCAGAGAAAACAAAAAATAAGACAACTAGAACAAAAACAAAAACATAAAATGCACCGAGTGCAATCCCATATAAAACACACCCCCTGCAGCGGCAGCAGAGCAGAGGTTCAATATATTCATAAATCATCTACACAGGGGCGTCGTCAGTTAACAATTTCGACGGGCTGCAGACAGCTGATAAGCAATGAGAGCACGCCACTGTCATCGCAAAGCAGAGAGCACCGCAGAGAGCGAGAGAACAGAGCATGAAAGAGCGAGCAAGATAATGGAACAGCAAGCAGGCAGAATATAATTTTCTGCTTTTCATATTTGGGAGACAGTTTGTGCCATGCCATCGGTCGGTGAGGATCGTCGTCGCCTTTAAAAAATAGTGAAGAAAAAACGCAGTCGTCTACGAAGTTGATTTACTAGACAAAGTGTGTTCAAGTGAAACTATTGAATTTCGAGTAATAATACATAATAATTATTCAAATGTAATTGGTGTGCGCGAGCCTCTCTATTAATGTCTATATGTGTATCTCTGTGTGAGTGTGTGTTTTGGTGTCATATCAGCAGCAACAAAGTGCTGCCAGCCGTGCTAATCAGTAACTTTTGACCAATCAATCGAAAACAATATTTGTGGTTTTACATTGACGTTCGATGCAACACTTTTATTTTTCTACGTTTTGTTTTTGTTTGCTATCGCGATAAGCCGCAAAAGAACAATGAGACTACACAGTAGTTTTTCTTATAAGAACTATTAAAACTAGTTAGCTTCTCTATGTGTCTGCTCACACAATGACATGCAGATAGGCGCACACACATACATAGATTTGGCTGTGTGTGTATTAATCAGCTGGCGAACGGTCTATTTCTTTTTTAATTTTCATGAAGCAAAGAACGAGAACGAAAGTACGTTCAAAGCGTAGCCAAATAATAAAATTAACAGTAATATCATGTGAGACTGACAACAAGTGGCGAAAAGACAAAAGCAAATTCAGAGAGTGAGTGAACCGCGCGAGAGATGCGCAAAAGAAAAAGAATATAAAATGTAATATCAATAAATATTCATTTGCTGTAGACAAGCAAAGCTCCAAGCCTGTTTTGTTTACATGTCGTGCAAGAATGAGACGACAAAACAGACTTTGGCACTTGTTGCGCAAAGGCAGTTGACAGGATCGTGCTGTTAAGAGAGCGAAGGGGATGCAGTTAGTCTACTTAGCACGTGTATGTAATGATTGCATTGACAGAATAGAGACAACAGCTGACATCACAAACGAAAACGAAATCGAAAATTCTTATTTCAGACAACAACAACAATAAGTACTATGATATGCTCTCTTTGCTATTTTCTGCCTACTTGTGTTTGGGGCAAGTTCTGATTAGCAACAGCGGCAGCGACGCTTTGCCTTCCCAATACATGTTGCTTCTCGACATCGAGTATATCAGTAAAAAAGCTAATGAACTCTCAACACAACCCACACACATACGCAAACACACGTACCGCACTCTCGAATGTAGGTAGAGGGGAATCGGCTTATAAGAACAGCGCGCGCTCATTTCGTTTTCTTTTACTGCCAAAACGCACACAACAAAAATAAAGGCAGCAAAATAAAAAAAGAAACAACTACATACAAACACAAATAGGCAGAACTCATTTACCCGCACGGCAATCGTCTCGTTTTCATCATTTTTTTTTCTTTTCAACAATTATTTATTCAAATTTTTTTTGTGTTCCCTCATTTGCCGCGCCTATACAGAGAGCAAGAGAGCGAACGCGAAAAGTGAGAGAGATAGTGCAAAGGGATTAGAATAATTTAAACGAATTTGACGCGCACTTGAAAAGCAACTAAAACACAACGAAAAGTGCTATAAAAATATTACTGAAAGTAACAAGTAATTAAAAAAAACAATAATAAAAAACAACAACAAGTTTAATGATCTTTGGCCGCACAACAAATATATAAAATTGTGTCAGTATGTCCAGTTGGAGTTTGGCGAGTGCCGTTTCGCCCACTGTGACGGGCGGTGGTGACGTCATCAGGCTAAGCAATCTCAAAGCCGCCGCCTCCGACACGCAAATCACCGCAACAAATGCAGCAACAACTTCCACTTCAACATTTACAACTGGTCGTCCAACAACGCCGGTGCCTAGCAAAAAATTGGCTTCGAAGCGTCCGCCACACTTGACACTACAAATCACACCTAAAGCTTCCCCCTCAACTCCTCCCCCTGACCACCATCCTCATGGAGCGCCGCTTGCCATGGAGGAGAACATTGCTCTATCGGCCACGCCTTCCATCTATGGCACACCACTTGGCTCAGTAGCCGGCGTTTCGGCCGTAAGCAATTCCACTGTCAACATGAATATTGGTAACAACTCGACAACAGCAACAAGCTCAACTAGCCACAGCGACTCAACCACCGGCTCCATATTTCCCCATGAGCAGTACAAAACGATCAAAAAAATTGACATTCAATTCGATAATGTGCGCTATAGCAGCAGATTTGGCTTCTTTAAAAGAGGTGAGTAGCGTCCAGAGAGAAAGAGAGAGACATTCAATAGTTCTCTTTTATGTTGAGCTAATCTTGATATTTTATTCAGTAGTTATTGTTTGTCTGCTCTTTGGCTCACTTCTAGACTGTTAAGTATGAATTTGTGTGAAGGTTTTGTATAAATGAACAGTCTAGCTTCGCTATAACAAATTTCAAAGAACATCATACATTTTAGTCTGGCTTTTTTTGTGCATTTTTTTTCTTATTCAAATATATATATAAAACAGTAGAACAGATTTAGTTTTGCTATAAAGTATATTTTTAAACATATTTAATTCATTTTATATTAGTTAGTCATTTTAGTTTCAGTATCCATAAACTTGATTTACTATATACTTTACTTCTTTGTTGCTATAAAGAATTTCTAAGCGTTCTATTTATATTTTATTTAATATAAACCTGATGCATCTTGGTTTCCCTACAAAGAGTTTTTGTACACATTATTTACTTTTTGAACTAAATCTTCTTTGTTTAATATCACTTAACGAGTTGCTAAGATTTTTAGATTTTCTATAAAGAATTTCTATGCAGTAATAATTTTTCGCTTTGCACTTTACATCAACTTTCTTATTAGTATATATTAGCTGATATTTTAATATTTACCCTAATCTTACTTAAAGAAAAGAGAATTACTCCAAAGTTGAAGAATTTTCCATATACTATATATATATATAAATATAAAATTAATGTGACACTTTAAATATTTTGAACCCATAGGATGCAACCTGTAATGTGAAAGTTTGAGTACAATATAATAGGCTTAACTTCTCCACCTTTTCAGTTAATAATAATTAAGCAGTTGCCCTAAAAATGCAATTAACTTAAATAGACTTATTTAAATAAAATATGATTGTTTGAGCAGTTATTTTTAATGTACTGTTAAGTATTGAGACAGTTAGGTATATTATAGCGTAGTATCTCATTTGCAATAAATACAAAAAATAATTTAACATGTTCAATCTTTTGATCCCATTAATTCTCAGAATATAATCTGTAATTTATTAAAAGGCATATTTAAGTAATACGAAAGAATTTCCATTATGTTATTACGCTTCGTATCTCACCTTTATATTCGCTTTTATATCAACAACCCGTAGTAATTCTATAAAATTGCCTTTCGAATTCCCGATAACGCAGTTTTACGGTACTCTAAATACAGCCTATAATTATGTATTCGGCGCTGATGTTGCGGGTGCTCTTGGGCAAAGTCACGCTTTGATGGGTGTTTCGACAAGCTTCGCTTCGTATAGCCAGAAAATAGATGTACTATACTTATATGAAGTGAGTGGACAACCTTTGAACTGAGCTTGTATTATAATGTATAATAAATCTATATAATTTTGCACCTTTATTGCCGAATGAATTAGTTCAGCTTCAAGTATGCTTATAATACTGCAAATGTAGACGCATTAATGAAAGAGAGTGTTTTGATTATTATAAAATGCTTTATAATGACTTGATTACAAATACATGTGTCAGAGAAGATATATAATATTCCCATATTAAATATATAAAAGCTTATCATTCAGCCTGGTTTCTCCAAGGTCAAAAATATAGTATATTTTATTTTATATAAATATTGTTTGAAGAACTGCGTTCTTTATTTTATATGGTTATTATTATTATATTATATAGATAAGTCTTTATAATCTGTTGAGAATTCTATTGTTACATTGTTTGATGAAACTATAAAAAGTTATTAATACATTTTAAAACTGATTAATAATAATATATTCTATGCAAACATTTAAATGTAGCAATCACAAATACTATAGAAATATACAAATATATTTCTTATTGTTTTAACATATTTCTTTTTATTTCGAGTCCAAACAATTTCTTTTATATTAGCGTAATACACATTAATAAATACATTATCGCGTTCTGTTAAACATATCAAAAATTTTGGTAGACTCAAGAACTTTTTGCTTCCACATGTTTTACGGCTTATCTAAGTCTCGATTAAAACTCTGCAGAGCACAATGAAATTACTGATAACTATGAGTAACGAGTAGCTGCTAGTTAACGATTAACTATTCTATAGAAAATAAAATGAAATTTATTGCAAAATCATTGATTGATCGAATCAATAGTGTGTTCAGGTGCAAGGGTCAATTTCTTTCTTATTTAATTTCTAATTTAATAAACCGTATATTTTACAATACAAATTTAGTTGACATGTTACAAGATCGCAGTTCATTGAGGTCGTCAGGCCCATTACTGATTGGGTTTGGTGAGGTATTTTTTTTCTTTCTCTGTATTTGCATAACAGTTTCGTTTGATGGGTGAAAGAGTCGATGTTATTTACGCTTAACGACACCTATGTGTATTCACATTACAAACAATGTCGAACCGATAAGAATTGTGGATTACAACAATATTCATATACAGATATTGTGAGTACATTGTATGAATGTTTGGGTGCAATTAAGGTTAGATTTTATCACGAGACCTTCGCAAGCAAACACGAATTCATTTGGTTCACATTGTCAACTAATAAAGATACTTTTCGGCGAAACATTTCGCTGTAATATATGACACTTTAAATAGCTGATAAAATATTGTCTAGTATAGTGCGAAAAATTGAGTGATTAAGTGAGTGTTTCAGATAGAGTTAAGGGCAACCCCGATGGCCGGAATGAGTCACAATGAGTCACCTGAAGCCATAAGATCATTATGATATCCTGATAGCAATCGCCAGTAACACGTGTCAAACATTCAACCAGCAATAACTGCATAATTGCTAATGACTCACTTGTCGCATAGGAGAAGTCCAATTTATTATTGTATTTTGATGTTTGCCACACGGGTTTTTTGAAGTCCACAACAAACTTATCTATGCCGCTTATCAGTGCTCTAAATAAATGCTATTGAATAATATATAAATCGCTGTTCTCGCACTTGTCGAAGGAATTCCTAATGAACTCGAGGAATCAATAAATGAAATGCAAAGGGAAACTTTAATGAATGTTAAAGGACATTCGATATATGTAGATGGAAGCATAAATAACTGATAGATTAATGGATTAATAATATTGAAATGAAAATATCTGAGTATATCAATACCAATTAATTAAAAAAGCTGTAAAGTATAAATAACTGATAGACTCAAGATTAATAAAATGAAAGGACATTCGATATATGTAGATGGAAGGATAAATAACGGGTAGACTCAAAATTAATAAAATTACAAATAAATTATCTGAGTATATCAATACTATTTATTGGGTAAGACTGTTTTATTGAATACAGAAAGTGATGACTGGAATATTGTTCGACAATTGACATCGCTGATCGCAATCTGTCCAAATGAAATGCAGATATATGCATGTCTATATATCTGCCTTAAACAAGTAGCATATCGCACTATAGTAGTTGGCCTGGCAACAAATCTTAGACAATATAAAGGTCAGCAGCGTTTTAATTAATATCACTTAAGATCCATTAAATATTATGCATGTTCCTGCTGTCATTTGATATCTCTTTGTAGTTCTTTTTGTTATTATTGTATTATTATTGTTGCTATTGTCGTATCATCGTCGCTTCACTTGAGTGAGTTTTCCTGTTTCTTTTTCTTTTTATATTTTTCTTATTACTATTTTATTTCATTCTTCCTACTGCCGCCGTTGGTTTTTGTTTTTAATAGTAGTACTTTGTTTAAGCAGGGCTTTGCAATGATTCACATAGCTTGTTTACTAATTGTTTAGTAGCGTGCGTATTAAGTTTTTAATTCATGATGAGCGGATATTGTTGTCGGCTTATGCGTGTCTTAAGATCAAAGACGGATCTCTGAATATCAAAGATTGAAATAATTTGTAAATATAAAAGATGATAATTGATCATTTCAATTACATTAGAAACAGTTAAAATGTTTCATTCAAGATTCATAATAGGAGTATATTTAAAATTATGTTAATAACAATTTTTAATTTTTCTATAAGAATACAAATATATTAATAATCTTTATGTATTTTTATATGTACTTTAGACTTTTCATTGATTTCTATTAATAAATCATCAATGAGTTTTGCATAGAAATAAAGGTCTTTGGCCTGATTTTTTTGTATAAGGTTGGAAAATCCGTTCGACTTCTACTCGAAAGCGTGCAATTGATAAGCTAGCTGAAAGACAGAGAGCGAAGGAGTGAGAGAGAGAAGGAAGAGTGTGTGTACCAATGAGAGAGAGGAAGCTAGCTATATTTTTAATGTGTTTGCTAATCGTTTTTCAGTAGATTAACTCAGTATACATATATACTAACATTTATGTATATATGCAGTTCGATTTGAGTAACGATTGCAGAGTGCATGGGGCGCTAATCTTTGATCGATTTGGCTAGAAGTGTATTTGCTTTATACTATTATTGTTGTTGTTGCTTCCAGTGCAAAATGCAATGTCAAGCACAAGGCCATGTCGATTTGTTGTACTTCGCAGTCTCATACTTAGCTTCCTGCTAACCGATTTGGCTTTATAAGTGCAATAAACAGATAGGCAAAGCAAACCGATTGTTACTATAACAATTATTTGTACACCATCTGGTCACATAGCTTGTAGTATATATATTATATAGTCGACATACGACTGGCATCGAAAATCGAATCGAAATCGGCGTCATGCACCTGTTTGAGAAATGCTCGTAAAATGTGTGCGATAAGATTTTGTGGCGACTCGAAAGCCCCCATTAAAACGATAAGATGCGGGAGGATGGAGGAGAATATGGTCTTAAGCAGCCAGTCAGCGATTAGTCGATTGGCCAAATAGCTCTAGTTGTAAGATAATCGACAGATTAGCGTCCGGCATGCTCTCAACTAATACATTGTTGTATACCAGTTTATATACTAAGCCTTAACCTGGCCATAACAATCACATGGCGAATGAAACTACAGCACTTGCTTTACGACATTATCATTTGCCACAAGACGATTAACGCACATTGAACGCTCCCATTGGGAGCCAGAACGAGAACGAGAACGGGAACGAATGGAGCTCTCTTATCAGCACCAAACTTAATTCAATATGTGGAGCACAATTATGCGACGTCTACTCTACATATAGCAACAGCCCCATTGAATTATTCTCATCTAGAATATATATTATTTGCCTAATGAAACAAACTCAACCCTTTGACAATGCAACAAATGTCTAAACAAAGCGCCGCTTCCATGCCATATATTAATCAATGGCGGTAGATAATCAATATCTAGCTTCATATTTTTATTAATGTAATTTATGTAATGTAATTTACAGTTACTCTTATTAATATTATTATATTATATTATATTATATATTGAGAAAATGGTTAACCAGTAGTTCTCTAAACAATACGAAAAGATATCTTATAATTTTCATTTTATAGACTTTAAATATTTACTCGGTTTGAAAAGTTGTTTCCATTTACAGAGAATACAATAATCTCGATTTTTATACACGTTACCCATAGGGTATTTTAACTTTGTGCCCCATATAGCCATGAAGGTATAGCCATGTTCGTCTGTCTGTCTGTCCGTATAAACACCTAGATCTTAGAGACTATAAGAGATAGATAACTATATTCATTATAGTATTTAAGATTATGATAAAAATTGTAGTTATTTAAGAAATTACGCCTACTAACAATGTTACAATGGGGTCTTAGTTGCTTTGACAGACTATCTGGTATATTTTGACCTCTTGGTACATTTTGAATTTTGAATTCATGAATATACGATATATGGACTTTCGATATATTTTTGTGGTATATTGTTTGGAATGTTTTAAGAATAATTCCACACCGTCTTAGCAAGTATCCTCCAGTCGAGCACACTCGATTAACATACAACAAATAATATTCAGTATTCATTTTCATTTATGCCTAATATGTAAATATTTATAGGGGATATACAAAAGTCGTTGAAGTCACCGTAATAAATATTTAAGCTAAGATCGAGTAGAACCCGTTATTATATAAATTGAAATCTTAACTTCTTTGGACTTTACAGAATATTCCTCAGTCATAAAGTTGATCTTACAATGTATGTTAATTGTCAATCAAACCGATAATACTTCTATTGTTTACTGAGCCTAGTCAATCTATCAAAGTAGAAATAATTAATGTAAACAACGCTTTTCTTTACTAGCTTTCTTAAAAAATGAACATACGTATATAAAAGCTGTTAATTCATTGATATAGTTGATACTATAAACCTTGTAAACAAATATTATTAGCATGCATAATATAGAAAAACAATTGTATTTAATTTGTATACAATTAACTGAATTTGTTGTTAAGAAAAAAAAATGTATATATAGAAATGAATTTTATTTTTAGCAAATATATATTTTATTTTACTCTCAACTTTATTCTGACTAATATATTCTCTTTTTTGTGCAGAGAATAAAGACATACTTTTGGGTCTGACGGGCTACTTTCGTTCCGGTGAACTGAACGCCATTGCAGGACCTTCCGGGGCGGGCAAAAGCACGCTGCTGAACATACTCTCTGGCTACATGTAATTGTAACTTTTGTGCTTTCTATAAATTCTATATTTACTTACTCGATTTCTTTCCATCTGCAGCTATAAGGGCTACTCTGGTGACTTTCGAATCAATGGCAAACCACGTGATCTGAAGGCATTTAAGCCAAATGTGGCCTACATCACACAGGATACAACATTGCAGGCATTCCTTAGTGTCAAAGAGGCAATGCACTTTGCGGCTAATCTGAAAATTGGACCACACATGTCATCGGCATCGAAACGAGAGCGTGTGAACAGCATACTCCAGGCAATAGGAATGTATGAGACGAGGAATACGCACACCGGGAAACTGAGTGGAGGTCAACGCAAACGTTTGGCTATTGCCCTCGAGCTCGTCAACAATCCGCCTGTGCTTGTGCTCGATGAGCCCACCAGGTGAGTCAAATCCGAACAGTAATTGAGATGAAATTTCTCACCATCTTTATCTTTTCAGTGGTCTAGACAGTTCAACGTGCAATCAGCTGATAACGCTGCTCAAGAAACTGGCAATGGAGGGACGCAATGTCATCTGCACCATACATCAGCCCAGTGCGCTTACTTTCTCTATGTTTGATCATCTATATGCCATAGCGGATGGTCAATGCATTTACGCAGGCGGTGCTCACAATTTGGTGCCCTTTTTGGGTGCTCTAAATCTGCACTGTCCCGAGTCCTATAATCCCGCAGACTATTGTGAGTTTGACAAATCCAATAACTAGCTTTATTAGTTATCGTTAATGTTGTCTACTTTATAGTAATGGAAATCGCTACACACGATTATGATACGGACGATGAGCGACAGGTGGACAAGCTGATAGCGCTTATGGACAATGGACGCAATGATGACTATCGCCAAAGTAAATCGGCGCGTGTGGCACAGCTGGCAGCGATGAAGAAAGTCGGTAAGTAATGCCACGATCAGTAGGTTTTTTTAACCTTATTTAATCGTATCTCAATTTTGTAGAACAAATGATGTCCTCTGGTCTGATTACGCCAGTGACAGCGCCTGTGATGTCACCTGGTCCGTTGCCCTCTAGGAACTTCAATTTCAAGCCACTGACACCCATCAATGAGCTGTCGTCGCGCATTTGGGATAGCCAAACGGGTGGCATGACCAGCGAATCCGAAGGCAATTGCTGCAAGCCAAAGAAAAAAAAGAAACCTAGGCCAACGATGCCCTCTATCGATCTGGATCCAGCTCATCTGTGCAAGCGCGAGAATATTTATGCCACGCCTTTTTATAGACAGCTTAGCATCCTCTTGATACGCACATTTCTGCTTATTTGGCGCGACAGCTCGTTGACAACCATGCGATTTGGTATTCATCTGGCCATTGGCTTGCTCATTGGCTTCATCTATCGGAACATTGGCAACGATGCCCATCACTCGTTGAATATCTTTCGCTACATCTTCTACACCATAATGTTTATCATGTACTGTGCTTTTTCTGGCATTCTCGTCAAATGTAAGTACCACTTATGTTTATGCTCACATTGATTTGTTTACAATATGATTTGTTTGTTTTGCAGTCCCTCTGGAATTTCCAATTGTTTCGCGGGAACATTTTAATCGCTGGTACTCACTGCGCGCCTATTATGTGGCTATAACTCTGGCTGATCTGCCCATACAGATTATCTGCAGCTCGTTGTTTATCGTGCCCACATATCTGATGACCAATCAACCGTTAGAGCTCTGGCGTTTTGGCTTGTTCTTTTTGATTGTGTTCATGACAGCGCTGGTGGCCCAGAGCATTGGTTTGGCAGTGGGCGCAGCATTGAGTCTGAATTTGGGCGCCATATTGGGACCATTCTTTATCTGCCCATTTCTTACATTCAGCGGCTTCTTTCTGCAAGAGAAGGATGCGCCATTCTATTTGCGCTGGATGTTTGATATATCATTTTTAAAATACAGTCTGGACGGAGCTATGTTGGCCATCTTTGGTTATGATCGTGAGCGTTTGGAGTGCAACGAGATGTATTGCCATCGGTCGCGACCGAAGTTCTTACTCAAGGATTTGGACATGGAGCGTGCCAACTATCAGATGGCCTTCTTCTTTCTGCTGGGCCTGCTGGTAATGCTGCGTATTCTTGCCTTCTATATTATGTCCTTCCGACTGAGATTATTCAGATGAGATCCCATCGAATTGTACGGCCACCTTATGCCACATTCCGTACACAGCTGATAGAGTTTCTGTGTCCGTTTCTGTTTTGAGTTTTGTTTTACGAGTATAATTATGATTTCTGTTAGCATTTAAATGATAATGAGAGAGAAAAAGAGTACCATGTGCCAAAGAAATATGAACAGCGTTACATAGCAAATAGCATAAGGAAATCGTGATATACATACATGTGCAAGTAATTCTCCCCCCGATGTTACCCTGAAACCCTAGCGACTTTACAATCAATTTTGTATACAATTAATATCCACTTGAGCATCCATTAGCATAGAATTGTATTTTTTCTACAATCGTATTAACGACCCAATCATATATTTGCTTTATTTTAAGCGTGTGTAAATATTTTATTAAGCTCTAAATGTTTGGGTGAACTTATTTTTTAATAAATACTATTAACTATTTTGAATTCATAATTATAAAGGCCTATTATTTATAACTCCCGCTTTTGCAACTTAACTAAACACTGGTTTAAATTTATCTTCCTAAAAGTATGCTGCAAAAATTAGAATTTTCTGATTCAGAGTCACATAAATTAATAGAATTTTATATGGGCATCCTAAAAGTATGCAACAATAATAAAGTTGCACTGAAGCCAAAGGAAACGGGCCGAAATTGGGAATTCCCTTCTAACTCAATAACCACAAGGACGATTTGAATGTCCTTTGGCATGATGATAGTCCTCGTTAATATACGCCGTTTTACGCAGGACTCGTAAGGATCAGACAGGATACAGCCGAGATATAAGCTATTTTCTGTAAACCAAAAAGTCCTTGTAACTTGGTTCCTCGCAGGATATTCGTCCTTTTGTCTATGTCAATCAATTTGTATTAGTTAGTACTATGTTTGTGCCAAAGGACATCTCGATCGTCCTTTAAATGGCCGAGATACGGTGGATTTTCAAATTTTTCACCAATTTTCCATGCCCACCCCTTAACAAATTTGATGCGAAATTTTTGTAAAAATTCTTAACAGTTTTGAATGCCAATCGATAGTGCTGGTTGCGCTGATTATAAAATAAAAGGTCCTTGCCAGATATTTAAGGATTTGATCGAGTTATGACTTAAAAACAAATGTCCTTTTTTAAAAATAGGCTATATATCGGCCATATCCTGCCGTATTTTCGAAGGACATATATTGCTAAGTTCACAAGGATTAAATCTATCATTTATGGGCTCAACACTTGTAATTTTTCAGTACGGGGAATGTTGAATGTTAATCGACTGTAGTACTGCCTATGACTACAAATAGGAATATCCTGTTTCCTATATAACCTGTAAATGCGTCATATAAATTTGCATTTTTATGATACAAAGATCTCAATAACAAACTTCATAGACGGGCATACAAAAAAGTAATGGGTAATCTATGCATCTTTATCTCAAGTGTAATAAAGTACTCCCAATCAAACGTAAATAAACCAACAAGTTCGATTCCGACATGTTGCAACTGGCTTAATTGGAAGTTACAAGCCAGTTTGCTACTCAACAAGTGTATCACAAACATGTTCTCGGATTCTCAGTGATTGCCGGCAACCGTTGAAAGCAATTGAGATTCAGTTGCGTTTTCTATTCCAGCGGAAAGTGATCATCAAGTATTCAAGAGAGCTCGGGAACCAAATGCGTCACAGTAAACGCGACGTGAAAACATAAACAAATATTCCGGAATGCAATAAAAACAATTAATAAAAAGTAGTGAATAAAACCAAAATGTAATATAATGTATCAAAATTAAAGCAAATCAAATTATTTTATTGAGTGCCCTTTCCTGGATGAAAACAGGAAAACCAGTTTTTGTTGTACTTTAAAACAGTTGCAATTATTTTACAACTAGTTTAAAGTTCTGTGTGGAAAGAATGTAAGCTGCGATTAAATATAAATTGATAAGCAGCTGTCAAAGCTGTAATTGGCATTGAGCTGAAAATAATATATACAAATGCATGCAATAGGGTGTTTCCAATATCATTGTTTAAAAAAAAAAAAATAAATAGTATACATTTTGTGTGATGAGTGTCAATTGATTAAAGCACGCAAATTAATCCTCAAGTTTCAAGAATAACAAAAGTGACCATTAATAAACATTTAGCTAAACGCTGCATACTTTTGGGCGTCATTAAAAATTCACTCCAAAAGATAAATCAAATAGTGATAAGATATTTAAATATTTGTTGCTTGATTTACAGCGATTCTTGTAGTCGATCAACGAACTTTAATTGCAATCGACTGACCACAGACAAGACACTTTAACTTGAACTTATTTGCAACAAAGTTGAATAGTTTGATAATGGTGAAATACGAAGGTTTTTTTACAACTGTCCGCAGAGTAAATGTACCGATAAGCTTATAATCTGCATGACGGATCAGACGATTGGCGATTAGCTCACTGGCCAATGCTGATAAAAAACTGCAGGCACTTGAACTCCATCTTAATCGGGTATACTGATAAAAAACAAACAAAAGCCAAACGCACTCAATCACTCGCCTTGCCAGTCGATCCACGTTGGTGAGCAAGACCGGTTCAGATTGCACCCAAAAAAATATACTTCCATATAGTAATGATCGAGAACGTGGCAACAAATGCTGGCAATGGCCTGGCCAAGCAGCCATCCTTGGAGCTGCAGTTCAACCAGCTTTGCTACACCCTCAAGACGTCAAGGCAGAAGAGCAGCAATCAAATACTGAACGACACTTGCGGTGCCTTTCGATCGGGACGTCTCACAGCCATTCTAGGTCCATCCGGCGCTGGCAAATCCACGCTGCTCAATGTCTTGGCGGGCTTTAGGTATGGCTCTTTATATATGCCAATAAATCAGATATTAAATTTCGTTTCCTGCAGAGTTAGAGATGTCTCTGGTCACATACTGCTCAATGGCCAGCCACGTGAGCTGCAATCCTTTCGCAAAATGTCCTCTTATATTGCACAGAACTTTGTCACACCTTCCCTGCTGACTGTGATGGAAACGCTGCAGGTTTCCGTTGGTTTGAAGCTACCCTCGGCCACATCCAAGCAGCAGAAGCAACAAATCGTAGGCAGTCTAAGTGGTTCCCCTTATCGGGCATAATTTATCAACTTTTAATTGCAGCTAGACGAGATTATCGAAGTGCTCAATCTGCATAATTGCCGGCGTACGCTCGTAAGAGATATTTCTGGTGGGGAGCATAAGCGTCTATCCATTGGCATCGAGCTGATCACCAATCCTCCCATCATGTTCTTCGATGAACCAACCAGCGGACTGGATAGCGTTGCCAGCCATCAGGTGCTCTGTTACCTGCAACGTTTGGCGCATCAGGGACGGATTGTGGTGTGTGTTGTGCATCAGCCGAGTTCGCGCTTGATGCAGCTCTTCGATGACATTCTGGTGATGTCACACGGTGAAGTGCTTTTCTCGGGGCCACAGAGTGAAATGCTGGACGACTTTAAAGCGTCAGGATTCATTTGTCCGCCGTACTATAATCCCGGCGACTTTGGTGAGTTGATGGCGTCTCTAAGGCTGCTTAAATTAATTCCTCCTCATACTTTTAGTGCTGGATGTGGGCAGCGAGTCTTCAAATCAGCGCTGCGAGACGCTCATTAGCCAGAACAAGGCCAAGCACGACAGTATTCAGAGCTTCAAGGCAGCTGCCGATGAGCAGAGTGAGTTTGTGGTTTTGTCTTGTTGCATGCTTGCTGATCCAATTTGCTTTTGTTTCCGTTGTCCAACTTATTGTGTCACTCTTCCAAATATGCAATTGCTCTATCTGTGCATGTGTCGTGTCCCATAATTATATTCCAGCAGCGCTGATTAAGATGACAGCATCCACGGCCGCTGATCTGCAGATGATACGCCCCAAGGAGCAGGTCGATTTCTGGATGCAGTTGCGCGTGCTGCTCAAGCGACATTTGCGCTCAATGTCACGAGATCTGGTAAGCATAGCAAATAAATACATAAATATTAAGCAACTAAGACTGTTTCTCTTTCCTTTAGCTTGCCGTGCAGATGCGTGTGATTATGCACATCGTTGTGGCGCTATTGCTGGGCGTTGTCTATTGGCAAATTGGCAACGACGCTGTCAAAGTCATCAGCAATGTCTCCTGTTTGTTCTTCATCGTTCTGTTTGTCTTCTCCGGCAATGCAATGCCCTCGATACTGCTCTGCCTGCAGGATTCGCCAGTCTTCATCAGGGAATACTACAATGGCTGCTATTCATTGCGTGCTTACTTCATCTCCAAGGTGCTGGCCGATTTGCCATTGCAGTTGATTTGTCCAACGTTTTTTATTAGTATTGGTTACTTTATGACCGGGCAACCGCCGGAGTTTCAACGCTTTGCCATGTGCTGGTCACTGTGTGTGTTAACCGCCTTTATTGGCCACTTTATTGGCGTCATCTGTGGCACCATGTTGTCCATGCAGATGGCTCTGTTTATTGTGCCTGCGATTACGATTCCCTTTCTTTTGTTTTCCGGCTTCTTCATACGCATGAGTGAGCTGTCCTGGTTCATGCGTCCACTGTGCGATGTCTCCTATTTCCGTTACATCTTTGAGGGTCTCATGCGCGCCATCTACGCTTATGATCGCGGTGAATTGCCTTGCCACGAAGACTTTTGCTATTACAAATCGTCGGAAAAGTTTCTCAAAGATTTCGGCATGCAAGGCGATTATTTCGGCTGGGATGTCTCCGTATTGGCGTTCATATTGTTGTCGCTGCTAATCACCTTTAACATCACACTGCATGTGTCCATTAAACGTGCTCTATGAATATCGCTTTAAGGTTGCTAGAGAAGAATAGAACAATTAGTTTCAATGTGTGCTGACAATATTCATTCATTTTTCTTTGCCTCAATTATAATTCACAATTTAACAAACGTGTCATGTTTACATTTCTTGCTCAATCGATGGACACTGTCGATATCTCCATGGAGCTGCCATCGTTGTTGGCCTGCTGCTCATCCGTTGTAACCGATGTAATATCTCCCGCCGGTGCGGTCTCATCCAATGCTGTTGTTGCACCACCAGTTGTTCCTGATGTTGCCGCAGCTGCAGCTGTTGAGCTACTTCTCGCTGGCGTTTCTACGCTTTGCTGTTGAGTTGTGGCCGTCGTTGTGGCTGCTGCTGCTGCTGCTGCCGCTGCAGCTGATGTTGATGCAGTGCTGTTTCCTGCCGGTGCTGGTTGAGTTCGTTGCGGTGGTTGCGATCGACGCACTCCCTCGGCCACGTTGCGCGGTAAGCGTGCGCTTGTTGCCCCAGATGTGGACGTTGTTGCTGTGGAGGTTGCTGTGGTTGTCGTTGCCGTTGTTGTCGTCGTTTTGCCGCTGTCCGAGATGGTGGTAAATGGCACACGAACACGCACATCCAGCTGCTCCCATTCCATTTCATCCTCCGAACTGGTTTCCGCATTTGCCGTCGTCGTCGTCGCTGCTGTGGCTGCCTTGGTTTTCTTTTGCCACTCTGAGTTGCGCTTCCAATCGATAGTCTTCAGCAGTGCCTTAGCCTCCGTCTTGCGCTGTAAGCCACAAAAGTTTATTAGTAAGATACAAATATAAAATAAGGATATATTAGTAATAAAAGTTATAATTTTTATGGAATCTATGATGCAGATGTTTATAGAGACAGACGGAATAATTCAATTTACATACATTTGGAACTCGGATATACCTTTATAATCTTTATCTGTAGACAAAAAGTAATATCACCGTTCTGTTGATTCTACATTATAAATAGCGATTATAAAAATGAATTGAAACTTGGTAAACTCACATCATCCGAGTCCAGGCACTTGTAGGCATAGCAGGCGGCGCGTTCAAAGTCGCCCTTCTTCTCATAGTAATTGGCCAGCGTCATAAATCCCTGATACAGACTCTGCTTATCGGTGGCCGCTCTCTCATCCTCGCAGTACAACATGTAGCAATGCACAGCCGTCTCATGATCACCCAGTTTCTCATGCAGACTCGCCAGCTTGTACATGGCAATGCCCTCGATGTCGCCCACATCGCAGGCCTTCCAGTAGCACTTCACAGCATTCTCGCACTTCTCCAACTTCTCGTAGGTTTCGCCCAGCGCAACCAGCATGCGTGAATCGTACGGCCGCAATTGATGGGCAATTTTAAAATAATACAAACTATAATAATGCATCTTGATGATCTCGTACGCCTGTCCCAGACCATACCAAGCGCGATAGTCGCGTTTGTTCACTTCGACTGCTTTGCGATAACTTTGAATCGCCGCATTCGTGTTCTTGAGCTCCATAAACTCATGACCCATCAACGTCCAGGCGGCCAAATACTTGGGATTCAGTTTGAGGGCACGTTGAAAGTAGGAAATGGCCACCTGATGATCACAGCGTATGCTATAATAGTTGCCAATGACACAGCATGTCTCTGGACGATACTTGTTAATGCTGACTGCTTTGTGGGCGAGTTGAGCCATCTCTGTTTTCATCTCTTTGACAAAGAGTAGATTGGAATAGGTGTCTACATTATCCAGCCGATAGGGATCGCTTTCGAGCAAAGCCTGAAACAGCTCAATAGCTTTGTCCACATCTGCAAATATTAGATAGATTAGTTAAAGATTGAATTGCATTTAATTTGCTTACCTCTTTTATTATGATAAACTAAAGCCAGTTGTGATGTTATGTAGATGCTCTTGCTGAAGCCCGCCGCCTGCAGATCCTCGAAGATCTTCAGACCATCATCGTTCAAGTACAGCTCCAGATATGTATGCGCCATAAAAAAGTGACGCATCCAATGCTTGCCCAACTGCAAGCCCATCAGCTTCTTCTTTTCCATCACAAGCGGGGACAACTCCAGATAGGCACTCCAGAGCATAGGCACCAAATTGATGGCATTGATCAGCATTTGCTCTGCGGCCTGGTTGAGATTTAAAGCCTTTAGCACGACGCCATACAAATAGATGCCATAGCCATCAAGGCGACTGCGTCCATGCTCCGCTCGCAGTGTATTAAGTAAATCGGTCAAGTCACGCATTTGATTCGGCTCATTGAGATTCGCTTGATCCGTGGTTGAATCCAGGCGACGCTTCTCTCGCGCCATATAAGTTGAATAAAGATGCAAAAAACGTGGCACATCCGATTCACAATTTCTTACTGCATGCGCTGCTCTATCGTATTCACGCACATCATAGTAGCTCTTAGCCAGAAAATATTCACTATATTCGGAGGGAGCGATGCCCTCCAGTTGACACTCGCTAAACGAGCGATCATCGTCGGGCGGCGCATTATCAATGTGCACATCACTTAAGCCATGATGCATCTCCGCCAACCATTTGGTACTGTGCAGCAAGCCGCGCTTCGAGCACTCAATGATGCCGCGACGTACCTCCTTCTTCACTTCCGACAGCTGCACGCTGAAAAGCTCTTGCATTGCTCCGTTTTACTTGCAATTGCACTTTCACAGTTTTTCGTATCAACAAACGCGCTAAACAAATTGCAATTTGCCGGCGTGACCTCAAATTGCATTTCAAAATATACCAAAAAAACCTAATTTATCGATATACCTACAAATGTATCGTCTTCTGATTGGACCAATAGCGTAGTGTGACCACCATAACAGCTCGTAAACAATCAGCATTTGTACGTTCTGCAACACTGCTTAGCAGCTGCGCAAAAAAAGAAAGATGGTAACAATAACAAAGTGGGCAATGTATTGATAAGACGGACCACGAAATCAACGAAAACAACTTTTCTTTGTTTATAAATCCGCCTATCAACAAAAAAGTGGAAAAAGAAGAAGACAACAACATCGCGCCATATGCGCAAAAACAACTGTTTGTAATTAATCTAATACAGTTATTTGCAGTTTGAGTTCAAGTTACAGTTACAATAATAACAAAAAGAGCTTTAGAGGTCATTTAAGTTTCGGATCATTGTACATATTAAAATATAATTTATTATTCAATTATTCGTGGAAGTGATTCACGTTGTTTGTGACAAATAAATACCATAAATACTTTTATCAGTGGTTCAATTTCATGTGAGCCTCGGTGACCATCATTAAGGGGAACAGTCATCATATCATATTTTACTGCACTGCAAGCACAATTAAAGCAATGAAGCACATCACATTTTTCGGACTGCTGCTCTTTGTAGCATTAATCAGCGGTGGCCATTGTTTTTGGCCATTTAGCAAAAAGGGCAAAGACCCTCCACCGCCGCCTCCGCCACCAACGGAACATCATCTATCGCCTGTTATTTTTGGTTGGTATTGATTGGCACTTAAAACAAGGTCATGGTCAAATATTTGTCTATTGTAGTGCCTGGCGATGGTGGATCTCAAGTCGAAGCACGTCTTAATAAAAGCGATGCCCCCTATTTTGTATGCGAGAAACAACATGATTGGTATAACTTGTGGCTGGACCTAGAGCAGTTGGTCATACCCATGGTCTACTGTTGGATTGACAATGTGAAGCTCTACTACGATAAGATAACGCGTACAACGCACAATACTCCCGGCGTGGAGACGCGCATACCCGGCTGGGGAGATCCCGAGGTTGTGGAATGGATTGATCCCACGCATAATAGTGCTGGTGCCTACTTTAAGGATATTGCCAATGTCCTCGTTCAGCTGGGCTATGTGCGACGTCACAACATACTGGGAGCACCTTATGATTTTCGTCGAGCGCCAAGTAAAGCTGAATTGTTTAAAAATATCTTCTTACTTGCTTGTTATCGTTTGTATGCTTCTTCTTGCAGATGAAAACGCTCAATTCTTTATCGATCTCAAGCAACTGGTGGAGGATGCTTATGAGGCTAACAATAAAACACCAGTTACCTTCATCACCCACAGCATGGGCAGCCCAATGACCCTTGTCTTCCTGCAGGAGCAAACGATGGAGTGGAAAGCGCAATATGTACGGCGACAAATTAGCTTGGCTGGCGCCTGGGCAGGCAGCTTTAAGGCTATCAAGGTTTTTGCCATGGGCGATGATCTCGATTCGTTTGCATTGAGCGCCAAGATTCTGCGCGCCGAACAAATCTCACATCCCTCGACAGCTTGGCTGTTGCCATCTCCGCTCTTCTGGAAGCCCTCGGAGGTGATTGCGACGACGCCATCAAGGAATTATACGATGGCACAGTTGCAGCAGTTCTTCACCGACATTGATTACCAGACGGGCTGGGAAATGCGCAAGGATACGATTCGCTACTCACAGAACTTTAGTCCGCCTGATGTGGAGGTGCATTGTATCTATGGCGATGGCGTCAGCACTGTGGAGAGGTAACTCTCGAAATGCCCTTCTTCATTCCAAATGCCAAACTAACTTCATATTGCTCCTTTGCAGATTGCAGTACAAAAAGGACAGCATTGCGGGGGAAACCCCAAAGCTTATTATGGGTATTGGCGATGGCACCGTCAATCAGCGCTCGCTGCGCGCTTGTCAACATTGGTCGGGCCTGACAAGTTCGCCCGTTTCGACGCTGGCTCTCCAAGGTGTGGATCACATGGGCATTTTGGCCAACAAAGATATGCTGCAATATGTGCGCACTGTGATGCAACAACCATAATTTATCGATCAACTACAAAAGCCGCTAGAATCCAATACAGCTCAATTTGTTCCATACCGAATGTTCTTCAAAGCAACTACTTTGTGTTTGTGTTAATGTCGTCAATTAACTGCTGGTGTTTGCCTAAAAAAAAAAACAATTTAAATGTTAATGTTAGAAGAAACACTTGACGTAAAAAATAATAATAAATATCTTATCTTAAAATAATGGTATTTCTTTGGCGGATATTTGCTATAAAACCGTCGATATTTGCAATGTGAAATATCGAAAGCAGTAAAACTATCGACTAGAATTTCGCGCGCCGGCATCGATACGACACAATCGATAAATATGCACAGCATTCAACAATTACTTGCATTAAATTCTTGTCACATAGTCATTTATTTTGTTTAAAGTTAATAATTGCAATTATGCCTCACGGACATTCACACGATCATGGACATGGTTGTAGCCACGAGGCAACCGATGTTGACCACGCACTGGAAATGGGCATCGAGTATAGTTTGTTTACAAAAATCGACCTCGAAAATACGGAATGTTTGAACGAAGAGACCGACGGCAGCGGCAAAACTGTATTTAAGCCCTACGAAAGCCGCCTGGACACGAGTAAGGTAAAACTATATAGCATAATATATTTGATTATTATACATTAACTGTGCTTCCATTTGTAGTTCGTGCAAAGCGATGCAGACGAGGAACTACTATTCAATATACCGTTCACCGGCAACATAAAGCTAAAGGGAATTATTATAAGCGGTGCCAATGATGATTCCCATCCTAACAAGGTCAAAATGTGGGTAGACATAATACTACTGCTATTCTTAGTGTTATTAATACATCTTTATAGTTTCAAGAATCGGCCAAAGATGACATTCGATGATGCTAAAGCCAAGGCGGATCAGGAGTTTGAGCTATCGCGGGATGCACGGGGAGAAATCGAGTACTCACCCAAGTAACTACATTGCAGAGCGATATCGGCAATCCATCTTAACTTTGTAATCTTTTACAGAGTTGTCACCTTTTCCTCGGTGCATCATTTGTCGCTGTATTTTCCAAGCAATTTTGGCGATGACAACACGCGCATCTATTACATAGGTAAATTAAATTTCGTCACAGTTTTCGATTTATTTCATAGCTTGCAAATAACTGTCGACCGTTTTTTTTGTTGTGCTCTCGTTGCGAGCACAACCGAAAAAGTTCGAACTCTTTCGCTCTCGCTCTGAGCAAGAGACTTTAGCTGTCTTCATTTCTGTTTTCTGTTGAGCGCTTTTCGTTGAGCTCTTTGTATTTCGGTCGTTCAATGAGCAGTGCGTAAAGAGCGGAACGAGAAACGCTCGCACAAAGAGAGTCAGCAAAAGACCGATTGACCGAAAAACTCAACGCAAACGGTCTTCACACTTACTTTCGTTGTTGTTGCGTTCGTTTTGCAGACGAAATACAGTAGAATCCGGTTATAGCGACTTTCAAGGGACCGTCATTATATCCGGAAGACCCACTAACCAAAAGAAGAAAAATAAAATGTTGTTTATTTTATAGTTGCCATAGGTTTTTTAAATACAATTAATTAATGTTTTAATCAATTTAATTTGTATGGGTCGTTCGAGTTTTCGTCACAATAACCGGACGGACACTATAAGCGGCTTCGTTACAACCGGATTCTACTGTATTTCGTTTGCAAAACGAACGCTTCAAGATTTGCTTGCCTATGCGTGTGAATGTATACCAATACATACGCAAAAGACTTTTATTTTCACTGAATACGACAAAACGGTCTTGGAACAACCGAAACAAAACAGAATAGAAAAAAAGGGTTTCGGTCTGAGCGCGAGCGATCTTATTCAAGAACCCACAAAACGGTTGCTCTCTGAGTCTTTTCGTAAAGTGTCAGAGAGAGACACTTATTTGCAGACAACGAGAAACGGTCGACAGTTATTTGCAAGCTCTGATTTATTTATTAACTGATGTAATTTCCAGGACTTCGCGGAGAGTTCAGTGAAGCACATTATCATGGTGTTACTATTTGCAACTATGAGGCGAGAGCTAATGCCGCCGATCACAAAGATAAGGCGTTTGATGGTGTTGGTCGTGTTATCCAATAAGTTTAAAAAGAATATCAAATAAATGTTTAGAACTGAAAACTGTAATACTTACTAATTGATGGAATTGTAATGAACTTGTACAGCTTATAAAAAAGAGATGTTTCTTTAATTTATTCTTTATTGTTATCTTATTGATTTATGCTTATAAGATGAGATATCGAATCACGTGTGTCAATGTCAATGCATAACGCTTTTTATTTATTACTCAATAGTGTTTCATTTTTTTTGTTTTTTTTATTGTTTTCCATTTTTTCATTCTGTATTTTAATAAATGGTTTATATGTATTTTACAAAGCGTTTTACTTAAATGTATTTAATTTTACATTTATACCGAATAATTTGTTATTTATTGCACTAGTTGTTTTTCCTTCTCTTTTTGTTTTTTTGTATTTTGTATTATTATTTTTCATTTTAATATTTCCTTTTCTCCACTTTGCTCATTTATTGTAGTTCGTTTAAAGTATGCTTCTTTGATATCTAAGACATAGATGAAAGATATGCACCATGTGTTCCATGTTACATCTATTCGTAACCCCGTCGTTCTGAATTTCTTGATTTGAGACACATTGTGCATATACGAAATGCAATTAGGAGAAAACTAAAGTTATTAAATGAATGCCTAGAAATTGTGTTGTTGCTTTCTTTTTGTTTAGTTTTTTTGTTTTTTTTTTCGTTTCTTTTCTTTTTTGGTTTAGGTAAAATTAATTAATACATATATATTTACAAATTCGCGTTTATAGGCTGAAAATATGTGATATATTTAACTAGAAATTGTTGTTGCTGTTGTGGCTGTTGCTGCTGTAGTTACGTGTTGTGGGCATGGTTGTGGGCGTTGTGGAAGTTGTGTATCTTAAGGGGGCATTCCATAAAGCATACTTCCGTGACCAATTTGTGCGATTCTTTAGCTAGATTCATACATATACATGTTCATACATACATATATATTAGTTGAGGATTTGTATATATATAAATATATTTGATTTGGTGTATGAGAGTGTATGCGTGTGTGTGTTGTGTTGAAAGTGGAATTCAAAAAATGGGATTGCTTTAAGTAATAGTTGAATCTTGGGTTTGTGTAGGTGAGTGTGTGTCTGTGTGTTTTTGTTCAACAAAATTTGTGCTCTCGTTCCATAGTTGCAGTTAGGGTTCATATACACATATATATATATATATGTAAGAATATATATATACATATGTATAGTATAGTATATATATGACTATAAGTACGATTTTTGCATCAAATCAATATCAATCCATTTTAAAAAATACGTTACATTCGATTTTTGCTGATACCCCAAAAAATCCTTCAGTTTTGGTATTTTATTTTGGTTTTTGTTTGTTTTCATTTTCAAAGAGTTTACGTTTAGTATAAAAAATCATTATATCGAAAGTATAAAAATCGTATTTAGCCTTTCATTTATTTACTTTTTTTGTTTACCTTTATTTTTTTTATTTTCATTATGTATTTATTAAATCTTTTTTCTTTTTGGTTTGTGTTTTTTTTTTGTTTTTCTTTAGCAAAAGCGGGTGTATCTTCATCATCAAGCAGGTATTCGAATGTTACTTGGCAGGATTATTATTTTTTTTTTTTTTTTTTGTTTTTTCTTTTTAATATATATTCAAATAGTTTTATAAAAGCTTTGTGTTTTGTCAGTTGTTTTTCTTGTTGTGGATGTTGAGTGTCGAGTGTTTTTGTGGTTTTTCTGGCCTGTTTCAGTTTTTGCATATATGTATGTATTTTATTTTTATAATTTTTTTTAGGTTTTGTTTTTGCTTTTATTTGAAAAGTAGTTGCGTTTTTTTTTTTTGTTTGTAGTTTTAATGTGTGGATGTGTATGAGTGTTTTTAATTATTGTAATTTTATATGTATTTGTTTTTATTTATGCTTATAGAACTCACATTAGGCGACATTGACTTAGCTGGCTAGTTAATTAATTAATTTATTAATTTGTCTCAATACAAGTATCTACAATGGAATTTATCAATGATAATGATATCAAAATTATTACTGTTCATATTTATAATGTATTTTGTAATTAAATTATTTAAAGCTTTTTCGTGTGTGATTGTGTGTGTGTGTGTGTGTATGTGTGAATCATGGTGATGGGGTGTGTCAATTTGTTATTGAACAATTTGTTGTTAGAGACCAAATGATAATGAATCTAATATTGCAATAGTGGAAATTAACTTCGTTAACAATTGTTAGTTTTGGTCGAAAAACCGAAAAACATATCGTGTACATTAAAAATATATTTACAATTGAATATTTCGCTACTTATGCACATAAATTTACTATTCAATTTGATAATAATTATTATATATATATATATATATATATATATGTCTATATATATATAGTTTTTAACTACACTTTCCTACAAAATGCTCGCTAAATTATTTGCTTACACTTTCAGATTTATCAATGTCGTTAATACAATTGAATTGCCATGAATATTGCTAGATAAAGCCCCTCCTCAATATCCTGCACAATTTGAAAGTTTAATTAAAGAAAAAAAAAAAAAAAGAAAACGAAACACTTTTGATTAATTACAGAACAATCGTTGAATACAAATCAAAAGATCTGTTTTAATACCCGATCCGGAACAGGAGAGGGGAGGGGCCAGCGATGTGCATCGGCTTGCCGAGACTACACTTATTGTATAACAAGTTTTTCTTTTCTCCATTTCCCTTAACATACTTTAACTAGCATTTTTGTTCATATTAATTATGCTCTAAATTTGCGTTGCGCTACGTTATTTTTTTTTTTTGTTTTTTCATTTTTATGATTTTCTTTTTTTTTTTTGGTATTAGTTTAAATATCTATGGCTAAGTTATGCAATTTTTTATTATTCTCATATTCATTTTTTGTTTTTTTGTGGTTTTAATTTATTCAAATCATCATCACATATCAAAAAGTTTACAAAAATTTTACCATTAGCTACATTTTTTCATTGCATGTAATTTGTATTTTGTATGAATTAGTTTATTTATTATTGTAGTTATTATTATTAGTATTATTATATTTCGTGCGCATCAGAATAAAACATACAACAATAGATATTATTTAATTGCTAACTTCTAGCCACAATTAACAATTGTTTGTTTCAACAAGTTATGCCATTCATTCATTCGTTCAACAGTCAACATGTTGTTAATAATATTGCACATTAATTTATATGAAATTTAACTGAACGCCTTCTCCTCCCAATCGATTATTATGCTGGATTAACATGTTGTTTCATTTTATGCTTAGCTTAGAGTATGTTGTTTTATTTTTTATTTGATGTTTTATTTCATTTCGTTTTTGTATTTATATTTTTTATTTACCATTAGTGTACGAGTGGGCATGTAAAAGGCATTTGTTTGGTTTCTTTTGAGTGTGTTTTTATTTATCATATTATGTTTATCATTTGCTCGTATCATTTATTAATTATTAAAGTTGGTTTTTGTGTGTTGTTTTTTTTTTTGGAAGAACTGAGCTGAAAAACCTGAAATTACTTTCACTATTTGCTAGCTTTCCAATAATGTTTGTGATAGCATAGTTTTGATATGCCCAATTAAAATGTAAGGCTGTATTTCGTATTTCATTAAACTCAATAAAACTCATCAATTAAATCAATTTAGTTTTTATTGTGTTTCAAATCGGTTCAACTGAAGCGCGTGTCGATTTCATCATTAAGCTTAGTGATATTATGTTTATGTATTTATATGTTATATATTTTTGTTTATGTTAATTCATGGAATATAGTTTACTTGCATTACGAACGAAATTGACAAGTTCTACATGTTTTACAAGTTTTATAAAACTAATATTGCTTCTGGGGTGTAACTTCACAAAGTAACTAATTTCAACAAAGGGACAACTGAAAATTTAATTCTAACAATTCCATATTTTGTATAACAAAGAAAATAAGATTGTTATGCTATATAGTGTGTTAATTGATGTAACAATTGCCATGTGTGTGTGTTGGTTTCAATGGAAATCATAATGAATTCTTCTATGATATTTCTGGAGGATTATCTTACAGACGATACGGACACAAGAAATGATACATAAAAAAATTGACATTATCAAATTGGATTTGGCGTCTACGCTTTTTCGGTTCAGTTAACAAATTAGCATTATTAATTATGCGTTTTGGTTTTTTGCAATTATTTGTTTTAACAACTTACTATACAAGCTCTCACTGTCTCATGTCTTTTTTTTAATTCGCAAACTTTGCTCTGCTGCTGGCTACAATTTGGTTTTTGCTTTTGGTTTGCGCTTTTTCGTTAACAATATTTAGCATTTCATATTATTGGTATTTTAGTTTATTGAAACAATTACAATTTAATTATTATTATTATTATTACATATCGTTTAAATTTTTGCATTTCATTATTTATACAACATTTTCGAAATGATTTGCGATTTTAGTCTATCAAATTGTTTATTGTATTTTCCATTCATTCTATTTCTACCCTGTGCCCTCTGAAAATGGGGGAACAAAGCTACAAAAAAAAAGGTATGATCTGTCTGTCTGTCCGTCCGTCTGTTTAAACACGTTCATCTCAGCAAATATAAGAAGTAGAGTTTTCAAACTTGGCAGTTTTATTCATGCAAGGCATAAAATCAAACTAGCCAAGAGAATTGATTATAGAATCCTTTAAAGAATGTTAAATATTGTCTGCTGACTTTGTTACTTTTGTGTAGTTTCTGTAAATTGAGTTCTGAAACGGAAATATATTTGCACGAACCGCAACGAGTGTTTTTAACAAACGAAGGACTCACGGTTAATTGGAGTACTGCCATCGATATTATCTTTTTTTTAAACCGTTTCTCTCTATATCTATTAATCATTCGTTAAGAAAGTGCACTCGTTGCGCATCTCGCAAGTGTTTTGGATGATTCGTGTTCGTTTGTGTGTGATTGTAAGTAATTATATTAAACGACTGTCTTCGAAATGGAATCTCTTGTTGATATCGCAAATGAAATAGCACACAGCACTCTTCTCTCTCTTTCTCTCTCGGTGTCAGATGATGTGAGTCTTTGCCTTGGCTGGCTGTCAGTTTTATTTGTCGGCTGTCAGACAGCATGTCCATTCTTCTCTGGGTTGCCAGCATGTTTGGCGGCGGCACGCTGTGCCGCGCCCAGTCGCCTGGCACGCCATCGATCGATGGGCGTGTAACAGCATATGAAAAAGGGCGGCACACGTGGCATGCTACCGCCACTGCCACCTGAACCCGAACTGCCCGAGCTGCCATTGTGACTGAGCTGCGCCAACGAATCGACCGTCAGTTCGGTCTGCACACCGCTGCTGGTCATGCGCACCTCCGCTTGATACGGCGGCGGCGATGGAGATGCCATCAGCGGTGGCGGAGCTGCCTTGCAAATGACACTTGGTGGCTCCAGTTCGTGGAGCTCAAAGCAATCGGATCGTGTGCTCGTTGGCGTTGTGGTCGAGGGGCGAAACTCGTGGGAGCAACTCTCGACCATGGCAGTGCGATAGGTAGCGGCAAAGTAGTTTGTCTCCAGGTAATGGCAGGATTCAAATAAATAATCATCGAACTGCAGACGTGCAACAGCCGCATCGCTGCCCTCGCCGTTGCCCACCATAAAGTTGCCCTTGTGCGACTGAGTCGACGGAGAGCCCGGTATGGGCAGCATGGATGAGGACATGGGCATCAGCTCTAAAGAGCTGGCTGCAGCGGCTTTTGTTGTGCGTTGTTGCCGCTGCTGCTGCTGCTGCGGCTGCTTTTGTTGCTGCTGCTGCTGCTGTTGCTGTCGCTGTTGCTGCTCTCTTTGCTTCATATCAACAATTTCTATTTCTTCTATATCACTAAAACTATTTAACTGTTTCAACAAATAATGCACATCATTTCGTTTCGTTTGATCAGCGGCGTCGTGTTGCTGTTCTCTTTGTCTTTGTTGCATTTCCATTGCCGCCGTCTTGGTTTTTATTGTGTCTAGTGCTTGCAATGTTAATGGAGTGCTAACGGCGGCAATGCCACGACTTGTGCTACGTGGGAGGTTGTCGATTTGTCGCATATCAATTGGCTGCTGCTGCTGTTGTTGCTGCGGCTGCTGCAACTCTGGATAGGCCAACGCTAGGCGTTGCTGCAGCGTTGCGCTACTAAACGCTGCTGAGGCTCGATGTGGTTCCAGATTTACAGAGTCGATAATGCGATTGAATTTAGCTAATGCACTTGATGCTGCTGATGAGCTGGTTGTAGTTGTTGTTGCTGTTGTTGTTACTGCTGCTGTAGTGATCTTATGTCTTAGTTGTTGTTGTTGTTGTTTGGTTTGAGGCACTGTTGTGACGGTTTGTATATTATCACCACCAACACGACGACGCCCACTGCCCTGAGCATCGACGACATCTGCGACATCAAGACTGCTGCTGACAAACTGAACTGAAATCTGTTCGTTATTGTCATCGTAATCATCGTAATCATAGTCGCAGACATCCTCATCAACATCATCAATATCAACGCCATCCTGCAGCGTCTCCGTCACATTCAAATTCAAATTCAAATGGAGACGCTGTCGCAACAGCAGACGCGCCGTCTTGCTATCAACGGCAACGCCAGTGGTGTTGTTGATGGCAACGGCTCCTGATTGTGCACCACTCGATGTGGATGTTGTTGTTGTTGTTGGTGTCGGCGGTGCTGGTGCCGTTGCGGATGCTGTTGCGCCAATTAAGCCACGTCCAGCGGCAATGACGGCCGCTGCTCGCTGCTGTGCGGTTGCCCTAGCTAAATTCTTTTGTAAAATCAACTTCCTCGACGAAATGATGTCATTATTGTCGCTCCCCCGCGATTACCGGCTGTCGCGGGTGGAGCGAGGCCGCCCCTAACTGGACGTGCTCGCGATGGGCGAGACGGGTGACAGCGGACTGCGTACGGCGGCTTGTTCCCGTGGACACCCGGTTAACGTGATCACCAGCTTGCGGCTGCCGGCCTGATCGCGATGCTCGCACAGCCAAACGCCCTGCCAGGTGCCCAGCGAGAGTTTGCCATCGGTAATGGGGATTGTCAGTGAGCTGCCCAAGAAGCAGGCCTTCACGTGTGCGGGCTAGACGGGTGTGGAAAGAAATCCGAGTTATCAAACTGATCCAAGATTGAAAACGTGCATTTTTAGTAGTTACCATATCGTCGGGTCCTTCGCACGAATGCCTGTAGGGCAAACCTTCGGGAACTATTTTATTCAACATCATTTCCATGTCGTCTCTGTAAATAACATACAACTTAGTACAACTGATCGTGTGTATCATATCATACTTATTAATCTTACCTGACGTCTGGATCCCAGCTCTCGTTTAACGCTAAACTCGCCGAGGTGTGAAGAACTGTGAATGAGAAGAAAATCGCATCGAGACGACGTCAATTAATTACATTTTTCTTAATCTCTCTCGCCTCCCAGTTATTAGACCATCACTGAATTTTGCTAGTTTCAAAACTAATGCATTTTCAATTGAGTTGTAACGCTAATTAGACAAACATTTATCACGAATGTTAATTAAAATTGTGCGCTTGGCGAGAGCAGTTGTCTGTGCACAACAATTGGTTTCAATTTCACGCCGAGAAAGCTATTTCCAATCGAATATCTCGTGCTAGGTGTGCAATTAAAATTGTTTCGTTTTTATTTCATTTGACATGACAAGATGCGGCAAATAAATCTTAAGAGCTGCTTAACAAAATGCTGGCAAATTGTTGCTAATTACTTTATCTTTAGCTGAATATGTTAACTTTCATTTGATTTCTATTTAAGCGCCTCACTTGCTTGGGATGAAGCTAATAATTAAACAAATTTGGAGTAAAGTTAATTTATATTGCTTAGGTTTAGCTAATTTGAATATGATTTTGTATGCTCCAATAACAGCTTTATCTTTATCTTAAAAGATTTCGCATTAAAGAAGCAACAATCCAAAAGCAACTTTACAACTTATTATTGAGCTCATTAATTGGCAATAAAAGTAGTTTTTCTATAAAGCTAATTTCTGATTTATTGCCAACTTGTATTTACGACTTTAACTACAACTTTTATTTATTTGTTAGGCCAACTTGTCGATAATATAATTACAATGCTGCCACCTCGAACGCAGAACGAAATCGCAGTGCCAACTTATTAATAATGTGCTGCCCACTTGTCGCCATGGTTTCACTTCGCACACTCACGCAATATGATAAACTTCATTAAAATTCCAGACTTGTTACTTGACACTTAATGGGTGTCAACTGTGTGCCCTTTGTTGTTGCAACGAATGCTACTAGAATATATGAAAGTGAAAGTGAACTGTAAATTGTTTCAAGCTCCACTTTCCACTTAAGTGAATTTATACAAAAATTCTTTGACCTTTTTCTATTTAGTTGTTGTTGTTGCTGGTGTTTTTATTGTTGTTTATTTGAAACATGACCAATTCATGTCTTGTTTGACTTTGAGGCATTTCGACAAAAATTCCATTGCCTACATTTATGGGCAGGATGGAGGGAGGGTCGCCAAGGGACAATGCGGAGGTGCTGCTGCTAATTTGGCGTGTTGCCAGAAACAATAACAAAATATAAATAACACATACACACACACACATGTGTGGAAAAGGCCAACAAGCATGGCAATTGAATAGTAGTACTTAAAATCATTTAGTGTTAATAATAAATAGAGCCATATAGAGCCATATTGTAGTCATAGTCGAGCAGAGTCAACACTTAAATTTGCACACTAATTGCATATTCATGAATAAAATAGAAGACACTGAGCGTAGAGCCATAGAGAGAGAGAGTGAGAGGCAGGAGAGAGGAACGCAGCGCAAATTAGTTTATTATCAAATCCCAGAGATGTCATTTGGAGTCTCTAAACGCCAGCCAAGTGTATGTGTGTGTGTGTGTGTGTGTGTGTGTGTGTGAGTGTGTGTGTTTATCAATGTGTTTATGTAGCAAGTTTTTCGATGGGGGCTTTCTAAATAATTTCAAAAAACGATTATGTCATGTTCGGACATGTGTAAATGGCAGCAGGAATTTAAATGCTACACACTCAGCCACAAGTAAACAAACACAGACAAACAAATAAACAACAAACAGAAGGACAAACGAAACAAACATAGGCAAAGAAGGAAAAGGGCATCAAGAGGCGTGGCGGGGGGTAAGGGCAGGGATAGGGTCTGGGTCGAGCCTAGCGGCCATCTCATCAAATGGACAGCCGGACAATGCAAATGAAAATGAACTGGAAAATGACAATCAACAAGGGGGGAGGGGGAAAAGGAAGCGACCCCCATAACAAAATTTGCAAATTGATTGCCAGCCAGAGGGCAGACTCCAAAATTGAAGGCGTCAACAAACACACACACATACACACACACACAGGGCATAGATCGTTCAGGTACATATAGATAAAAGTATATATGTTTAACAATGTGAGTTTACTTATGCACCATAATTGTGTCAGTTATAAATATGTTAATGCGCTAACATAATTGTGCGGCGTTAGCAAATGCAGGGGAATCTCCTTTCTCTCTCTCTCTCTCTCTCTGCCTCTCTCTCTCTCTGCCTCTCTCGCTTTCTCTCTTGACTGACATTATTTTCGTGCTGCATAACAAACGATGTGGCCAGCAAAAGGAAACAAAGCTAGCGGCTTTAATATGATTTAGCCGTGGGCACAGCTACTGGACTGCTAAGCTGCGGGGGGCCAAAGGGATGCGGAGGGAGGTCGACTGGCAACATGACGTTTGCAGCAATGTGTCGGTATGTGTGTGCGAGTGTGTGTGAGTGTGTGTGTTGCCTTGTTTGCCAATGGGCAGATGTGCTAAAGGGCTCAAAGAAAGCATATGCATGCTCGTATCAGTGGCAAAAACGCTTAAAGCGCTAACGTTTTAGTACACTGCGAGAAATAAGTTGTTATCAAAGATAGAAATTTTGATATGGCATCTAAATCTAGCTTTATAAAACTTATATGGCAAAGCGAATACTCAAAGATTAGCGAAAGATGAACAAATTAAATAAGCTTTCGTTTATTAGGTCAAAGTTATTGAATGTATTATAATACATTAAACAAAAAAGTAAAAAATCATATCATTATTGAATAGCCCCTGTTACTAAAAAAAGAAAATTATTGAACAAAATTAACTATGTTCAAAACTATATTTAAAATGTGAATATTTTTAATGAATAAAGTTTCAGTTTAGTAACAAAATGTTCCAAATATTTCTAGATTATTTTAAAGTTTCAGGATTAAACCTTTTTTCTTAATAATTTAAAGGTACAGAAATCCTAATGTTCATTCCAATGTACATCAATTTAAACTGTCTATAAAATCACAATTGGACTATAAAGCAAAGTAATTAAAAATATAATTTTTATTGCAAGAGATAAATGTTCATAATATATAACAACTATGTACATTGTATTCAGTGTTATGTATTCAATAAATATCAAACATATTTTATTGTTTGCTGCAGAGATCCTGCTTTATTTCAAAGGTTCCACTTTGTTAAAATTAATTTGCCAGTTTAATTACATAGTATTCTCAGCTATTTTAAGATTTCGTGGAGAGCGAGTCAAACTTATGTAAATTGATAAATCAAATTTGTAAACAACTGTGAGATTCTACTTCATAATAGTAAATATTAAGTTATGCTGTTATTCTCACAGTGTATTACGCATACGTCGAGTGTCGTCGGTGGCAGGTGGCCAACAGGAAGTGTAGCAGGGTTTTATGTATGCACACAAACAGACACACACACATACACACATACCAACGTATGTGTGAGTCGGAGTTGGATGAGTGAATTTTGAGTGGCTGCTGCTGTCGCTGTTGCTGCTGCTGTTGGTGGCCGCCGCCGCCGTCGCCGCCGCTTCGTCACATTTAGCGGGGCGTTTAGGCCCTACAAAAGTTGCTAATGTTTTTAAAGAGGCCTTTTTTATTATACAAAGTCAAACATTCTTACAGCACACACACACACACATCATACAACAAGCAACAAGAAAAGCAGTAGCAGAAGAAGATTAGGAGAAGGAGAATAACAAAAAACAGACATACGCAGAGAACAAGCAAAGAGAGTCAAGAAGAAGAAGAGGGAGAGAGGCAAGAGAGAGGAACAAGCGTCTGCGGCTGCTGCAAATGTTTAACAATGGAAACTGCGGCTCGCTTATGTTTCATTCATGCACATACACGCATACATAAGTAGCTAGCAAGTTACATGTGTGTGTGTGTGTGTGAGTGTGTGCATATTATATGATATAACGCAGCACGAAAACGCTTAAATTCATCAACCTTATTGCAACAGCAGCAGCAAACATTCGTCGCGTTGGTTAAGTTTTTGTGGTCAAGAGTCGACCGAAAAAAATGTGTAGCATACTTCTAGGCAGAGGAGAACGCCAGGTGCGAGTGCACCTGCTAACCACTCATTAAACCAAGGCAAGCCAAGTAACACACACACACACACACGAACAACGAAACACACACGTGTGTAACTAGTTCAAGTTTTCATGGCAAACAAACGTAAATGTTTGTTGTCGCTGTTGTTATTTTATACTCATTCCGCTTTCTCTCTCTGTGTGTGTGTGTTCGCTGCTTTGCTGCCATTTTGCATAAATAATATTGATTTATTGGGTAGCGCAGCATTTGCGGCTCATAAGCGAACAATATTTAATGCTAAAGCAACGGGGCAAAACGATATCGCACACACACACACATACACGAGGCGGCGCCAAGCAAATGGCAGCGGCAGCCAAAGCGACAACAGAAGGCAACCGAAGAGGCCAAAGGAGCAACACACACACACACACAACAGCAACAGCACACAGACAAGAGCAGAGCAAAGCAAAGCAAGCGAAGCAAGTTCCACTTCGAAGCCTGGCATTGGAGACTATGGAAACCAAAAGTATGACACACACATGGCTCATTTTTATGCCATCGTTTTTGGCTCCCTTCGATTCGCTTCTGTTCCATGTCCTTGATGCTGATGGTTCTGATGGTTGTGGTCGTCGTCGCGTTGTTCTTGTTCTTGTTGCTTTTGGTGTTTTTGCGGGGCATATGAAGTTATTCATAGAGTTTGCAAGAAACAAAATATATACATATACTTTCAAATATTTCAAATTTCTATACAAATATGCTGTACAAATAAGCAAAGTTATTTTTGGCTCTGCTCCGAGATTTTTGTCTTGCAGGACATTTTCCTCAATAGATTTTGATTAAACTATAAATAATTCAATATTTCAATCCATTTAAAATGTAGTTGACTTTAAATCTTTACTAAGTGAATATAAATCATGGTACTCCAGTAATGGAAAATTGTATTGTTTTCTACTGTTTTCTATCACAATTAATTATTATGTAAGTTATGTCAATAAAATTTAAAAAAAATATTATTTTCAAAGAAAATTACTTTAAAGGTTTCGTAGGATACAAATTAGAATTGTTTTGTAGAAATTTATTGTACAAAGATTGTCGAGATAGTTTTTTGGTAAGAAGTTAACCAACATCTTTTTCATTATTGAAATATAATTATTTAATATCGAAGTTTGTGATGCAGCCAGAACATCGCTTACACAAAAATTATTTCTTTGATGTTAAATTCAAAACTGAAAAATATATCCCCAAGATTTTTATTTTCTTGATGAATTTATTTCATATTTCTATTCATTATCTAGAGGATGGACTTTTTTCCATATTTCTATTGACTATCTAGCAGACTTTTTTCCACAATTTTTCACTATCTCGATGACATTTTTCCATATTTCTATTCACTCTTCAGAATAGTAACTCACATGCGAATTGAAAGTACAGCAAATTAAGACTATCTAATATCCTTGCCATAATATTAAACTACATTTAAGTAGGTCCTTCATAACGGTATTTAAAATTCGATGCGGCCAATCAAAACAAAACAAAACGAAAGAAAAAAGTAAGCGGGCAGAAGCAAAACGATTTACTTTTCTGTTTTCATTTCTTCTATTGTTTTTTCTCTACGTTTTGCTGTCACGAAACGAATGAAAAGGACACACAAACCATGACACACACACACACACATACATACATATGCCCACCATTATCCCTATATGCAGAAGAAAAATGTTAAAGCGTCGCAATGTTACTTCAGTGGAGTCGAGTCGAGCTGCCTTTTGCCCCGCCCCCAAGGAAAGAACTCCACCCACATGGCTGCTTTCGGTTTCAGTTGATTTATTTGGTGTTTGGCTCCTTATTCTCTCCTTCGACTACACACAGGACATTGGGGAGTGCTTCCTCTTTCTCCTACTCTTGCGTCTAAGCGTTTGCTTTTTTCTCTTGCTTTTGGTTGAAAAATATGCTCGGGTTATAAATTGAAGTTGAGCCATTTATATGATCTTGCGATTATGCAGCAAATTGCTGGCGACTACAAAGAGCTGTTGTCCTTAAGGCACAAGCGACAACGACGGCGACGACGACACAAATTTGCAGCAAGGACTCGTCTCAAGAACAAAACGGAGAATCAACTCACTAAATTGTCAAGCAATTGAGAAATGTTTGTGCAATTTTCATTAACTGAGGCATATTCTAAATCATTCTGATGAGCCAATCAACTTAGATAGTGCTAAGAACCCCCCAAAAAAATGCTTTAGTTATAGACCTATTTATGTCAACGGTACTGCTGATATTGATCAAGTATACGACATGATGTCTGGCAAAAAGGAAGCCCATAGCAAAGTCTAACTACCAAAAAGTACCATTAGTTATTTGCTACTTATTATTATTACGTTTCCTCTGTTTTATGTGAAATTCTTTGAATTGCTTTTCATTTAACTAGTTACCGTTACCCCATTTTCCGATTCTGTTTCTGTTTCTGTTTCGGTTTCTACGTCTGCTCCTCCTCCTTCTTCTTCTGCTGCTGCTTGTGTTGCTTGCAATTCCCCATAGAAACAATGACAGGGTATTGAGGTCAATAGTAAAAGACAACAACATATGGCAAGGTTGCTTTGAAATAATTTTTTGAAATTAACTTTGTTGCTGCTTTCTGTTCTTTCTGCTACTTTTTATACCCGCTACCCATAGGGTAGAAGGGTATTATAACTTTGTGCCGGCAGGAAATGTATGTAACAGGTAGAAGGAGGCATCTCCGACCCTATAAAGTATATATATTCTTGATCAGCGTCAACAGCCGAGACGATATAGCCATGTCCGTCTGTCCGTCTGTGTGTCTGTGTGTCTGTCCGTCCGTCCGTATGAACACCTAGATCTCAGAGACTATAAGAGATAGAGCTATAATTTTTTTTCGACAGCATTTGTTATGCTTGCACGCAGATCAAGTTTGTTTCAAATTTTTGCCACGCCCACTTCCGCCCCCGCAAATCAAAAAAATCGAATAACAAGCGTAATTTTAAAGCTAGAGTTGCGAATTTTGGTTTATACAATAACTACTATAGTAGTTATGATTCCTGAAAATTTGGTTGCGATCAGATAAAAATTGTGGAAGTTATTAAAGAAATACTTTTGTATGGACAAAAACGCCTACTTACTAGGGGTCTGAGTTGCTTTGGCCGACAATCTGGTACATTGTGCCGTCTATGGTATATTTTGAATGGTGTACTATATAGATATACCAAACATATCATTCGGTATATTTTTAGTATTTTCGGTATATTTTGAAAATAATACCGCAATATTTTGGCTTTATTAAATTTGGGTAGCGGGTATCTCACAGTCGAGCACACTCGACTGTAACTTTCTTACTTGTTTTTTTGTGTTCTGCTGTTGTGTGAAAAGGCTAAAGGGTAAAGGATGAATGAGACAGAGACGGAGAGTGGAAGAGGGAGAGGGAGAAAGGGCCTCAAGGGGTTTTTGGAGGGACTGACTGCCTGCCATTTGATTTGTGATGGCGCTGCACATTTTGCAGGGTTGTGACACATCAGGAGAAAGAGAAAGGGGAGGAGGAGGAGGAGAAGATGGCGAACATACACATGCAGAGCTATACTATATATATTAAGTAAAGTGAGTCTAATTAGGAAGTCCTTTTAAGAAAATCAATAAACATGTCTTGACCTCAATTAGATTCCGCTTACTACAGTTCACAATACACACGTACTCAAAACGGATCCCCAGACAACAAGAACAGCACACACACACACAGACACACACACACATAGCACAGAGATTCATTTTTTGGGTTGCAGAAGAGGAGGGAGGCAAGAAGAGAGGAACAGGCAGGCAGGCAAACACACGTGCTTTTCATTTGGCCCAGAGAGCAGCAAAGAAAAAACAGAAAAATAGAAAGAGTACGAAATAATATAGACTCTCGACTGGGGGCTAAGACGATTTGTGTGCCAGCAACGCTGAAGGAACTTGAACGAGGCAGGCAACGCAGCCAAGGCAGGAAGAAGTTTGCCTCGAGCATTCACACGCCATACGCGCCACAGACCCATGATATAAAGACATGAGAACGAGAGACGACTTCGTCGACTACGACGACGATTGCTTTTCACTTTGAAGCTCCTACTAGGCGAGGAGGAGAGAGAGAGAGAGGGGCGTCTTCTGCCTCCTGCCGTTATCCGCCGCTGACTGCTCGACTGGCGTTTTATGATACGATTTTATTTATTTGCTCATGTCTGAATGCTCCTGAGCCCCGGCAACAGAGAACGCGTCCTGCCATTGTAATGCAAACTGTCAACAAGACCGCAAATGCTTGAGGCAAATGTTGTTGCTGTTGTGCCTCTTCTTCGCCTATTTCTTCTTCTTCTTTTTCTTGTTGCTATTGTTGTTGGTGTTGGTGTTGCTGCTGCTGCTGCATTTGGAGGCTGTCAGAAGTCGTTGAGCCAAGGATTTGAACGGGAATTAGTGCAGCGCGTTGAGCTAGTTGCAATTGCAATCCTATAGACCAAGCAGTTGATATACAAAGTGTGTCTGTCTCTCTGTGTATGTGTGACTACACTGCAAGAAAAAGCCACTTTCAAAGCAAATGTCTGTCAAGTGTTGTCGACTAACATCGAGACTAGTTGCAAAATTGTTTAGTGAGCGCCGCCTTGAAGTCAAGCAGATGGTTTTGCTTTATCTTAATTGACCTAGATTACCAATGCTTATAATCTATAATTCTATTCCATTTCGATTTTATTGCCGCAGTCAAAACAACTCAACTGTTGCGTGACTTGTAATCTTGAATTATAGATTTGTAGTCTAATAATTAGATGGCAAGGTTTATATTATATACTATCAAATTTGTCGAGCAAACTAAACAACTGCTTTATTAATACTTTGTCGACATCTATAAATTTTCCTTTTATTTTATTTTTCAGTTACAAGTTTTAGTTTTCAACACCACTTATTCACTTATTCACCAATAAATTGTACTATATTCCACAAACATTCAATTCGTTGTATCATTAGTAAATAATTTAATAAATTAGCTTCTATTCTCTTTTTTCTAATCTGCAAAACAGTATCAAGCAGTCGAGCAGACTTAGTTCCCATACACTTCTTGCTATTGATTTGTTGCCGTGCATTATTTATTAAGCTTTTTCGTTTGTCCATTTCAAGTAGCTTAATTCTTTAAAATAAATACTGACCTGCTCTGAATTGAGCTTTCACAACAATTACCAGCGAAAAAATCAACTTGATATTGAATTGCGTATACAATATTGATATTTCAATTTGGACAAATTTTAATTTAAATTGATTGTGAGCAACATGAATGCATTTGTGATTGGTAGAAATGTGATCAAATGCCAATGTACAAAATGCACTGAATGCCAACAATTTTTGGGCCACATTTAATCGATGTCAACGTAGTTTTTCTTTTTTACTTTTCTTATTTTTTCGTTGGGGCAAAATCAACAAAGCGAATGACCAACAGGAAGTTGAAAGGCAAAAATGCAAAGGGATGTGCCATCCTAGCTCAAATTGATCAAATAAATGTCATCAGTATGCACGTGCAACTTAACCCAGTTTTAGTTTCTAATAAAAAAAAAAAAAGAAAATTGGGGAGAGCTGCAGACATACATCCAACTTTGATCTAAATGTAAGAATCAAATACATTTTATTTTGCAATTTTCGATTTATAATTGAGCTTTACGCTGAGTTCAAAGAGCCTTAAAAGATTACTAAAGTTTACTTTTTTTGGAATTAATTTCAGTTTTGTAGAGGGATGGATATCTTTGGGTGGAGAAATAAATTTTGACAATGAGGTATCATAGAAATTCTGTTTGGAAGCCTAGAAATTAAACTTTTTCTAATAAAGCGAAGTAAACTTTCTAATGATAATAGTACATAATGCCATGACTACTATTTTTCTCTACTTTGTAGAGTATGATTTTTAAGACTTTAAAGATATGTATGTAGATAAAGTCAGGAATAATTATAGAATCTTGACAAACACAATATTGGATTTCTTTCTAGAACAACAGATTTATGAAGAAATTTATTCTCTTGAGTGAACAACAACTTTTTATACCCGCTACCCATAGGGTAGAAGGGTATTATAACTTTGTGCCGACAGGAAATGTATGTAACAGGTAGAACGAGGCATCTCCGACCCTATAAAGTATATATATTCTTGATCGGCGTCAACAGCCGAGACGATATAGCCATGTCCGTCTGTCCGTCTGTGTGTCTGTCCGTCCGTCCGTATGAAACACTGGATCTCAGAGACTATAAGATATTGAGCTATAATTTTTTTTTCGACAGCATTTGTTATGTTTGCACGCAGATCAAGTTTGTTTCAAATTTTTGCCACGCCCACTTCCGCCCCCGCAAATCAAAAAATCGAATAACAAGAATTTTGGTATATATAATAATATAGTAGTTATGATTCCTGAAAATTTGGTTCCAATCAGATAAAAATTGTCGAAGTTATTAAAGAAATACTTTTGTATGGGCAGAAACGCCTAGTTACTAGGGGTCTGAGTTGCTTTGGCTGACAATCTGGTGTTTTGTGCCGTCTATGGTATATTTTGAATGTGGTACTATACCGATATATCAAATATACCATTTGGCATATTTATTAGTATTTTTGAAGTATATTAGGTATATTTTTAGATAATACCGCAAAATATATTTCTTTTATTCAAAATGGGTAGCGGGTATCTCACAGTCGAGTACACTCGACTGTAGCTTTCTTACTTGTTTGTTACTAAAATTAGCTAAAAGTAAATTGATAATGGACATTTTTTTGGAAAAGATGAGTGTAGTAACCATATTGGTGATACAATTTATATCCCTCAGTCAACAACAATTTTTTTATTATTAAGATTAACTAAGACTTTTCCTTGTAACTATGACGATAAGCAATTAATGATAGAATTTAGATAAATAAATGTTTATTTTTAGAGACATTGATGGAAACATATCTTGAGTTTGCTAAATGTTGATCTAGTCTAACACCCCTTTAAGAACACACAAATATCCTCTTCATAAGAAGCACTTCTTTTATAGTATAAGTGGAGGCTTGTACTCACTTTGCATGTGACATAATCCCACAGAGAATTGCGTCAGTTCGGGCATCTGTCGAAGGATCTCCTCGGTGACCAAATGAACGCCGCGATGCTGCGGCCTTAGATTGATTTTGCGCTGAAACCAGGCGGAACCAAACTGCAAGCCGGCTGCATTGCCATCGGCAGCGCCGCCAGCGGCAGTGACGCCGCCTCCAGCGCCGCTGCGTCCGCCACGATGATGATTCGCTGCTGATGCCATGGTGCTATTGGAGGAGCTGCTGCGTATGTTGCTGTTGCGGCTAACGCTTTGCTTAATGTTGGTGGCTTGACCACCGCCAGCACCGCCCCCGCCACCGCCCGCACCACCGCCACCAGCGACGCCGGCGCAGCCAGCTCCACCGCTGCCGCTGGTCGCTTTCGTGTTGCCGGCGTTTGGATTACTGCTGCTACTGCGACGTCGCTGGCCGCTCCTTCCGCCGCTGCGTGTTGCTGTTGTAGTTGTAGTGGTTACTGCTGCTCCTGTTGGTGGCGGACTCTGTGTCGATGTCTGGCGTTTAACCTTGGAGCTTTGGCTTTGGACTGTTGCTGGAGTCGAGGAGGAGGAGTTGGATACGACGGCGGAAGCAGCGGCGGCAGCAGCAGCGGCTGATGTCGTTGGTTTTGCGGACGACGTTGTGACGACTCTTTTTTTTTTGGCGACTCACGAGCACACAGAGAGGTGTCTCTCTCTTTCTCTTTCACTCTCTCTTTGACACACGCACGCACTTACACTCACTAGCACATACGCACGAACACCTCACACGCAATTGGGATGAGGCTTTATTATTATTATTATTTTTACTTTTGAGCACTTTTCTTGTGTTGCACTTTACTTTGCTGCTTGCTTTGCTTTTGCGCTTTCAATTTATTTTGCTTTTTTATTATATTCGCACTTGATATCCTAAGCAGAAACTGTAAAGAAACAATGAAAGTGAAACAAATTATTAATAATGTTAATATTAATATTATTCATTTATATGGTGGTATCAATGAAATATTTCACATCGACAAATTTTAATTATATCTGACTACCGTTGAAGTTGCTGAAGATATCACGGTTGGATGCTAACTAAAAATAATGATTGCAAATGTAGCTGAGGCAGCAACAATACAGTTAGACCAAATATAGTTAGTACAAGTGTACATAAATAAATCAAACACTCGAACTGGGCGTCTGTCTCACTGTCGTGTTCACAGTCTCAAAGTCGCCCACAATCAACAAGTTTTAATTACTGCAAAACGATAATAATAACAACAGCGACAACAAGAACATCGATAACCTCAACCCATCATCGACTGTTTATGGTTATGGTCACTCTCAGCTACTGCTGCTACTGTTGCTGGAGGTGACCTTGTCAATCGATTGGCACAACAATTATTATGGCAAATAATATGTTTTGTTTTAACTGTGACAAATGTCATGGCTAATTAAGTGTTATTTCTGGTCAATTTTATGGTCACAATTCAGCATATCGAAACAAAGCTGACTTTTTTGAATGCAGATCTGGTCACTCTCTAAGCTAAAAGGGGTTCACACACACACACAGGTGCAGGTCACAAAAAGCTGACATACAGGCATGCTCCGGTTTTCACTTTTCGTTTTCGTTTTCGATTTGGGACCAAAACCGAGATTTTCGTTTTTAGGTGCTCCGGTTTTCACTCGTTTTTGGCCATCGATTTGCTATCGGAACGTTTCATTTCTTACTGCTAAAACAGCTGACTTGTGTTTTGGTTAAAAGTAAACAACGCGAAAAAATGTCTTTTGTATGTCCAATTTCGTGCGTGGATTGAACTCACATAAGGATTTTTTTATCCTGCATATAAATAATTATGCTTCCCCTGAATGAAATATATTTGCATTTTGTCTTTTTTGCAAAGAAAGATTTGAAACTTTCTTTAAAAAAATTAGTTGAACGGCAATCAGCTGTTTCCCACAAAAAATGGGGATGCCACCTTTTTAATGCATTTCATTCCGGTTATTCCAACAATTTTTTTTATACACTTTTAGCACATAATTAATTAAATTAAAATTATTAATTTTTAAAAAACATATTTTACCCAACTTCAACAAATTTATCGCCATCCGTTTGATTATACAAGTATTTTTAACTTGTTTTTTCATTCTATCGAAAGTATGGCAGCTTAGGCGATAACTCATGGTGTCAGACCTATCGGTCGCTCACCAAAACGAAAATTGTTGTTGCCGACGGCAAAATTTGATATCCAAATTTGAGGTGGGGTCAGAAATTACTCGTTTTAAAAATAATTACAAGCCTAATTGATCTTCTAGAGGTCTTAAAAGAACGTCAATAAACCAATGAGTCAACTACTTTTTTTCCTTTTGCAAATAAGATCCAATTTCATATAGAAAAAGGCATTTACTTTTCATTTCGGCAATTCAAATTTTCTCGAATTGCAATTCGAAAAAATCTTGTGAAAGTGAAAACGGGAGCACCAATTTTGTCGTTTTCGATTTCAAAACGAAAACGAAAACCGAAAGTGAAAACCGGAGCATGCCTGATAGACAATTGCACTATAGAGAGGAAGAAAGAGAAAAGCGGAGCAAAAGTCAAAAGTAGAGTAAATTTGTTGCGGCACAATGGGGCACGTGTCGCAAGCAGCAGCAAGTGGAGCTGAAAGGAGGCGACAACAGTGTGCGGTTAGCTAGCTTTAGCTTCTCTTCTTGTGTCAAAAGGGGAGCAACACTAAAGGTGGCAATGACATACACACTAATATATACATTCATACATACACGCATACATATGCAAGCAACGCTCAAGCAAGAAAGAACGAGAAGAAGAAACAGGTAGGCACAAGTTGAGTGCACTCACAAATACATATGCAGACGAAGAAGCAATCGAAATGCATTTGAATTGAGCAGCGAACAGCATGCGCTGATTGCTGCCTATGTGTGAGTGTGGGTGAGATGTACAGTGGATCAAAGCTTATTTAATCAATTTAAAGTATTATGCTCGCCAAACTAAGAGAGCTAGTAAAATATTTTAAATGCAAGCTCTTAATGCATTGCTTAAACTTAAAATATAACACTTCATTTATTTTTGAACATTTTTTGTTTTTAAATATGCTGGTATCCACTGTACGTGCAAAAAAGGTAGTCAAATAAAAAGGGCACAACCAAAAAAAATATATATGTATGTATGTACATACATTTACATATACATATGTATACATGTGCATGCATATATATAAAAAGGGCAGAGCACTTGCCACACAAAACGATTTACACGACACTAAAGCTAAAAACAGGCGCACGCCACTATAAAAAAAGAAAGGAAAGAGGAGCGAGCTGAGGTGAGAGAACGACGTCATGACTGAGAACAGCAGCTACAACAAAAACAACGACACAAATAAGAAGAGGAGGCGCGTTAAGGCCGCGCCAGGTACTTTTTTACGGGGCTACTGTTCAAATTTGCATATGCTTTAAATATTTAATGTAATTCAAAAAAGAGAGGAGACAAGTATCACAACCCAAGGCAGCTTCACTTTCAGCTCCAACAAGAACACCAACAACAACGCACAATGTGCCAATTGGACAAACGGCGGCGCGCAGCTGTATAATTCAATTGTTTTTTTTTTTACAAACGGGCTGCTGGTCAGAAAAACGCAAGCAAGGCGAAATATACAATACAAATACAAATTCTCAGCCAAATGGAAAAAAAACGTTCGCGCATTTGGCGAAAAAATCAATTTTCCGTGTGATTGCCAAATGCAATTGCTGCCTGCCCTGTGTGACTAACAACACACCAAGCCGCCACATAGAATAGGGCGCAACAACACACACACACACACATGACAAAGAAAAGAAAAATAATATAGCAGAAAACTTCTTATTGGGTGGCCCTGGGACAGACACGAGTTTACGCCAGCCCTGGCTTACAGCTGGCTTTCGACTTACGCAGCGTTTTGTGGCCTTTTTTAACGTAAGTTTCACTGTTAATTATTGACATAACAAATGCGGCGCCTAGAACAAGAACACGAGCTGATGACGGCAACAACACCAGAGGCTCCAATCAGGACTCACACACACGTTTGCACGCAGAGAAAAGTCGGAGAATGAGCGAGAGAAAGGCACACGCGAAATTGCTCACATTAACTTGTCGAAGTAAATGGGCAGCCAAAAAGCAAATAAAGAATATGAAACTAGCTTCTAATTTAAAAAAAAATTCTCGTCCTTTTTGTTTTGTGTGCAATATTCCATTCTTTACGTGGTAGCCAAATGTGAATCGAAATGAAATGAATGAAACTGGTTGCCGCACTCTTTCCTCCTCTTGTAACTGACGGTCGGCACAGTAGGCTACGCATACACGCACGATAAAAATCGCACACACTCCCACGCAAAAACGAAGCACAGCACAAATCACGTAAGCATCAAATTTAAATGCACTTAATTACATTTAATTCGTGTTTGCTTTGTTTTAATTTTTATGGGGCGCCCAAGCAGAGCACACAGCGCAAGGCACAGAGGCAAAAGCCAAAGTGCCGCTGTAACACAAACCGTACGTACGTGGTGCGCGTCCGTCTGACAGTCCAATTGGATGCGCTCGCTCTCTCACTGCTCTACTGCTGCTTCTTCTTTCTGTCTTTTTAGTTATGCGTGTGCGCTAAGTTTTCGCTCGTGTCAATAGTTTTTTCGCACGAGCAGCGATAGCTATCGATATGGGCACAAAAGCTATCGACTTACTTGAAAATAATACAAAATTTAAATTTTAAACGAAAGCCTAATGCAAATATGTGAGAATGGCAAAAAAAACTCTTCGATCGATTGTCACTCCACTTGTAATTATCGATAGATGATGTCTCGCTGTGCAATAGTTAGTGATGTGTTTGTGTGTGTGAAAAGTTAAAGGCGGTCAAAACAAAACGGTAAAATGCAGTTCAAAAATAAAGATTAAAGCAGTGCTTACTTTGCTGTTTTTTGTTTTTTTCTTTTTGTATAATTAGTTAATTCAACGGCGTGGGTGGACGAGTTGTATGCTGATAAAAGTGCTGTTGTTGCTGACGGTTGCTGTGATTTATTATGCTCGTATTAATACCGATAACGATATCGAGATCTGTGTGCATTTTGTTAGTTATCAAATTTGCTGCAGCAACAACAACAGCAGCAAATAACTTGGCTACATTTGTGCGTAGTGTGCGTTGTTGTTGTTGGTGTTAGTAGGTCGTATAATGACTCGGCGGCGGCTAAATATAGTTGTTGTTGTTGTTTTTGGTCACACTCGTTACTCGTTTTCTCTTTGCTTGCTAGTGTTTTTTTTTATGTGGCCAATTCACAAAATGTACATTTTTTACACCTTTCACACACACCCACGCATTTTACACTCACACACACACACGCACACACACTGTAGGCGCGCGCGCGTTGCCTACGTTTCGTCCTTTTTTTGCTTCTCTTTTTTCCCACACACCTATTGCAATTGTCGTGGTTGTGTGTTGTTGTTGTTACTGTAGGTTCTATGTATTTTTTGAAATTTTTGCATATGTGTGCATGTACGTATGTGTATGTGTTGTAGGTTCGAATTTCAAAAGGCTTTATTTACACACAATTTAATAAATATGCAGAGTCTTCTTTGATTGGCCACTGTATTTGCTTGAAACTTGCTTTCTTTTCCATTCGTTACTTCTTTTTTTTTTGCACTCCTTGTGTGTGGCCTCTGAGATTGCCTCGATAGCTTTTTTTTCGTTTTTCAATAAAACTCCATGGCCCTATTATGTACTCAACACACACACATGTCAGCTTACACACACACACAGGCACATTCACGCACGCACACACACACACATATAGGCAGGCAGGCACCCAGAACACACACGCCCGTTACGAATACGTACAACGTTAGGACGACAACGACGGCGGTTGCGGATTGCGTTACTGCTGCCTTTATTTCTTAAACTTTTTGATTTTTTTTTTTGGTTTCAACTTTCTTTGCTTCTCTGATTTCTGCTTGTGTTTTTCTGTTTCTTTTTTTCTATTCGATTTCTTTTTTTGCCCTGCGACGAGCCCCAAGCGTGTGTGCCGAACGAGAGCCTCAACTGAAACTGAAATTGAGCAGCAAGCAGCAGCAAAGCAGAGCACAGAGCCAAGGATAAGAATGTATTTTTGTTGAATGAGTGGGTGAATGAAAGCTCGTTAGTTTGTGTGTATGTGTGTGCGTGTGCATTGCAACTCGTTCGTTTTTACCGTTAACATTTGCTCTCTGCACAGGCGCAAAGTTGGGCGAGTCTACACCTGCGAGTCTATTGTGAATGCAAAACAGCATGGCGTTGCCACACGCTGCGTATACGTAATGACCACGAAAACGTAAGAGCGCCGCGACCTTAAGCACCGCGTTACGTGTTTGCGATTATCTATTAGCGCGGTTGGCGGCCCTTGTGCCAATTTATTTTTAGGTCATTGGGACATTGCACAGTGGGCACTGTGACGAACAAATTAAAAAGAAGACATGAAATATTCTTTAGATTTTTATTTATTTATTTGAATTAAAATTTTAGGAATCAGCTATGAAATTTTTATAATTAATACTGCATTGTTTAAAAGTAATTTTACAAATTAATTTCAATTATCTGCAAAGTTCTAATACCAATTCGTTAATATTCATATTTATATAAAAAATATCTCATTTCATTAAAATTAAAGTATTTCACATGTTGCTTAAATTAAAATAATAAATAAGTACCCATATTGTATTCCAGATTTGACCCAATTAAATGCCATAAATACTTTTATGCAAATTTTCTGTTGTTGTGGCTTTGAGAATTAATAATTGCAATCACATAATGTTCAACGCCCGCCGATTTTCAAATGCCACAGTCATTAGACAGCCCACCCCAAAGATCACAACAATATGGAGGCCCAACAATTCCGACCAGCACAGTTTCGAGCAAAAAGTCAACAAATTAAATGTCCAACAAATGAATGGGTGTTTCACAATGGATACTCCTTTCTTTCCTTTCAGCCTTTTAGTCGGAGCTTTAGGTGTGCCCAGCATGGGGCCACATAACTAACCATATGCATGTTGTTGTCTCTTGTTCGGGAGGTAACGGTACTTTTGCCTTCCCCAATATGTAGTTCGCCTCCTCGATAGTTATGGCCAGCTATGCAAAGCTAAAAATTACTTTGCCGTGCTGTGCTGTGGCATGCGGATAACGCTGTCTGTATACAGCACCAGGAGACAGGACCCTGGTCAGGAGCCACACCCAGTTCTGGAAGGCGTCTATTGTCATTTTCGCTTTCACACAACGAAGCTAAACAAAATATCTAGCATTACATCGAAGCATTCTAAGTTAGTTCTACACAAAATGGGGAATTCTAAATATTTAATGAAACTTGACCAAATTGAATTATTTCTGAAAAAGTAAGTAAAGTAACGTAAAAACTAAGTAATATCGAACTTAGTAAATTCAAATATAGAAGAATCCAAAACTATTTTATTTATATATTATATAACAAAGTTTATTGAGGAACCATAATAATGAGAATGCCATGGAATACCCACACATATTTAAAAAATAAAGTTCTACACAAAATGGGGAAGTCTAAATATTTAATGAAACTTGACTAAATGGAATTATTTCTGAAAATACTGAAAACTTAAGAAAATGAAATGAAAACTAATTTTGAAAATAACTTAAAAACTAAGTAATTTCGAACTTAATAAATTCAAATATAGAAGAATACAAAACTATTTTATTTATATATTATATAACAAAGTTTATTGAGGAACCATAATAATGAGAATGCCATGGAATACCCACACATATTTAAAAAATAAAGTTCTACACAAAATGGGGAATTCTAAATATTTAATGAAACTTGACTAAATTGAATTATTTCTGAAAATACTGAAAACTTAAGAAAATGAAATGAAAACTAATTTTTAAAGTATCTTAAAAACTAGGTAATTTCGAACTTAATCTATTCAAGTATAGAAGAATCCAAAACTATATAATTTATGTATTCTATAACAAAATTTATTGAGGAACCATAATGAGAATGCCATTGAATACCAACACAAATTAAAAAAATAAATAAACTGTAGTTATTTTTTGGTAGAGTATTTAACAAACATTATATATAATCCTGCTGTGCTTGTTATTTCAGATGTTTCAGACTTTCACTTATACAGGGTGCGTTCAGCAGTTTCAGGACGACAGGACCTTACTCATTTGTATATGCTTTTAGCAGCCAGTTTAGCCAAATCATATTGAGTGTGGCAAACGTTTCGTGGCTAAATGAACAACAGTCTGAATTGGACAGGCAAAGCAGTCAGACGACGTCGTCTCCAAGGGCGCTGGGTGAATTTTGTTTAATCGGCGACTCATATTGAAATTAAAATGGACGACAATGGGATTCCTTATGCCATGGATCCCAAGGAAGCGTGGCTGGAAAAGATAACATTCGGTGGATTCCGTCGCTGGCATATTATAGCCGCAGTGCTGGGCATACTGATGAGTATTAGTGAGTGGTAGAGAATATAGTTTATATAGTTAAAATATGTATTTAACTAAATGCTGAATTCTTGCAGTGATTATGGTCTGTTGCTGCATAAGATTTCGTATACCACGCACCAAACAGGAAATCGAAGCGGATTATCAACGCAAACAGATCACCAAAAAGTTTCGCGAGAAACTGCAACAGATTAAAAACTCCGAAATGGATGACATGGATCTGCAAAAAGGTAACTACTACAAAATATATTCTGCATGTCTGTTCACTTTGATAAAAATGAAAAATTTGTGTATTACTCGTTCGCGCGCCCAACTGCCAACTGCCCCAGTTTGTTGTCCTGTCACCCAAATGAGAGCCAAGCCCATTTTCTTTTTTTTGTTCTGTTTTAGTTTAGTTTTGTTGTATCTGCTCGACGCACACAAATAAACTCACGCATGTGTTTTATATAAAACGACAAAATGATAAACGATTCCCAACTAGAGAGTCTTGCAATGCACGCTACAATATATAATCTAGACCTTTCGAGCATTTATAACATATGTATATAATAACACTCACTACTACTGTCGCTCTTCTATCACAGCACTTGCTTATATCAAATTGGAACAATATGATGATCCCTAAGTGCTCTGTAAATTTCCATATGCAACCATCACCACAATCAAAAACAAGCACAACGGAATTCTATCTATTTAAACGTAACAAATTACTTCTAAACTAAACTACACAATTGACACTGCCAATGTAAGTAGCTCTCTAACAAAACTAGATACTTCCAATGCTTATAAACTTTATATATTCATAATTATTTCCATCTGTTTGACATCTCTTGCAGTTTGCGTGCGCATACAAAGCGATTACCTGAATTTGCAGGCCAGCAGAGAGAGCATGAACGAGAAGCAGAATGTTAAATTTAAGATCTAATAAACTACTTTAAAAATAATAATTATAATAATAAAAGTCGACAATGTATAAATATTTGATTTGTGTCAGTTTATTGCAGTTTCGCAGGTTTTGAAATCAGTATTGATGTATCAAAGATTTTCAATTTAGTTTCTTTTCGTTTTTGCTTGTTATTTATTTTTCCGTTTCTTTCTCTTTTCGTTTTCCAATTTAATTCTCTACACATACGGGCTAGTTAAAGTATCCGGTGTGTGGGGCAGCATTACGACGATTGCGACATTAACAGTTTGTTATGTTTATGACATTTACTTATTTTTTCACTTAGACTTTAGGTATTAGTTAAAATGCTTTTTTTCTTGACAATTCTTTAGGTTTTTGATATACATAATATGTACGCTGACTCTCTGACTCTGTCGGCAATGACTGTAACAAATTTATTTGTGGCTGACTTGCTGATTCTGATTGTGTTGTTCTGTATAATTTATTTGTTTTTTTTTTTTTTATTTCTATTTATGTTTCTGTTTCTAGCTCTGGGCGCTGACTCGACGAACACACAATTTAATTATTATATATTTTAACGCGTAACTATTATTGTTAATTCTTTGTTCATTAACTTGCTCAGCTTATATTTAGCTTAACTCTTGTCTCTTTTGGAATACTTGCAGTTGGAAATTTTTCAATTTACTTTCTTTACTTCTTATTACTGTTTGCGGTTTACATTTCACACTATATCGTTTTGGAAACATTTGCTTTCAATTCGCCAAACTTCTGCGGTTTATCTCAAATTTTAATACACAATTTTATTTTTATATTTATATAAAAACAACTAAATATACTGCGTGCATCATTCCTTGCGTACGAATGTTCTCCCCCTAAAATGAGACAGCATTTGTTGTAAATAAAATCTGTATAAATAATTGCGTAAATTCTACTCACGTTATAGTCTTCTTTTCGATTTTTTTTAACTCGGGCCTTGCACGGTTTAGCACCTTAAGGAAGTCTGAGGTTTTTGCACGCATGCGTGAATGAATGTACGCCTTTGAACACTGCAATCGAAATTAAATCTATTAAAATGAGAATTCAACCTTAAAAATTCCAAAAGGGGACGCACCTTAATGTGATAATGCAAGTAATCTCGGAACATGTGTATTAAATTGATAGTATTATCCCGCGTTTCCTTGTTGGTATGCCGAGGGAATAGCACTGCAAATATAATAAAATAATTTATATGATTAGTTATTGTTGGTTTAGTACACTTTAATAATACCATATATGTATGTAATATGCTGGGATGGGATATCCAGAATATTTGTACACGAACACAAGTCATCTGCTTTAATATGAAGGATTAAACAGGATGCCGTTCGTCTTAATTGATTTGGGAGCATTTGAGACACAAACGGAATAAAACTCCGGAATATGCCACTTTGACTCCATATTGTATAACAGAATTGGAGATTTGTATACGAACACAAGTCATCTGTTTTAATATGAGGAATTAAACAGGATGCCGTTCGTCTTTATTGATGTGGGAGCATTTGAGACACACTTCAGGTTAGAAATCCGGAGTATGCCACTTTGACTCCATTAAGTATAACATAATTGGGCATTTGTATACGAACACAAGTCATCTGTTTTAATATGAGGAATTAAACAGGATGCCGTTCGTCTTAATTGATTTGGGAGCATTTGAGACACAAACAGAATAAATTCCGGAATATGCCACTTTGACTCCATGAAGTATAACAGAATTGGGCATTTGTACACGAACACAAGTCATCTGTTTTAATATGAGGAATTAAATAGGATGCCGTTCGTCTTAATTGATTTGGGAGCATTTGAGACACAAACAGAATAAATTCCGGAATATGCCACTTTGACTCCATGAAGTATAACAGAATTGGACATTTGTACACGAACACAAGTCATCTGTTTTAATATGAGAAATTAAGCAGGATGCCGTTCGTCTTTATTGATGTGGGAGCATTTGAGACACACTTCATATTAGAATTCCGGAGTATGCCACTTTGACTCCATTAAGTATAACAGAATTGGGCATTTGTATACGAACACAAGTCATCTGTTGTAATATAAGAGATTAAACAGGATGCCGTTCGACTTAATTGATTTGGGAGCATTTGAGACACAAACGGAATAAATTCCGGAGTATGCCACTTTGACTCCATGAAGTATAACAGAATCGGACATTTGTATTCGAACACAAGTCATCTGTTTTAATATGAGGAATTAAACAGGATGCCGTTCGTCTTAATTGATGTGGGAGCATTTGAGACACAAACGGAATAAATTCCGGAGTATGCCACTTTGACTCCATGAAGTATAACAGAATTGGGCATTTGTACACGAACACAAGTCATCTGTTTTGATATGAGGAATTAAACAGGATGCCGTTCGTCTTAATTGATTTGGGAGCATTTGAGACACAAACGGAATAATACTCCGGAATATGCCACTTTGACTCCATATTGTATAACAGAATTGGGCATTTGTATACGAACACAAGTCATCTGTTTTAATATGAAGAATTAAACAGGATGCCGTTCGTCTTAATTGATGTGGGAGCATTTGAGACACAAACGGAATAAATTCCGGAGTATGCCACTTTGACTCCATATTGTATAACAGAATTGGGCATTTGTATACGAACACAAGTCATCTGTTTTAATATGAAGAATTAAACAGGATGCCGTTCGTCTTTATTGATGTGGGAGCATTTGAGACACACTTCAGGTTTGAAATCCGGAGTATGCCACTTTGACTCCACGATCTATAACAGAATTGGGCATTTGTATACGAACACAAGTCATCCGTTTTAATATGAAGAATTAAACAGGATGCCGTTCGTCTTTATTGATGTGGGAGCATTTGAGATACAGATCAGGTAAGAATTCAGGAATATGCCACTTTAACTCCCCAAGATAAGGGCTTTGTAGAAATGCTCACCGAATGTAACGTATCCAATATTGTCGCCAACTCTGGCATCGCTGTTGGCGAGTTCCAAAGGAGGCTCGCGATGCGAGAAGAGCACTTGTGGCGCTGTATGCGATGCACGGCGTCCCTCTCTCAATTCCTGCATGAATACCTTGCCAATGATGACATCGTCTTCGTCCTTAAAGATGGTGCTGAAGACAACGGTGACGCGATCAGGCTTTGCCTCTACATAGCTGTTAAAAAAGTAAGATATAGATATTTTCGTTTGTATAATTTATGACTTTATTCTTACAGTGTTTCATCGTTGCGATAGTTGATAACTGCTCGCTTCTGGCCTTCTTCGCCTTGTTCTTGGTAATCGAAATACTTCTCGAAAACTGACGCAAAACAGTTGCGCTTTAGCAGTCCAATTTTCTTTGCAACCTGCTCCCAATCTTCGGGTATTTCCTCAAGATTAATAAGTACAGAAACGTTATAACCTGCAGACATTAAATAAATTAGTTTATAATATTTTTCTTCATGGTATATGTTAGCAATTCACAGACCTTCTTCCGTATCAGTCAGCAAATTTCCATATTCCCGTTTAAGCAGCTCATCTGCTCCATGTTCTTGCAGCTGTTTGTAGAACTTGAGCGAAATGCTAATCTATTTTGTTGAGAAATATGTTATTAGTTACAAGTTGTAATTGAATAGAATAGGAATACATACTCGCACTTTTGTTTTATCGCCATTCACATTAGAAATATGATATAGAACACCGTCAAAGTCTGCTATTCGTATATCAATCGATTCTTGTTTGAGTCTGCAAAAAAACAAAACACAAATTAAATCATCAACAAACAATCCAACTTCAAGTCCACTTTCAATATCTTATCGCCTGCCCGAATGCCAATTGATTTGAGATTAGGGTATACAAAAGATAAATAATATAAAGCTTTAACAAAAAAGTTATATATAAAGAAGCTTCACATACATATAAATGTATATGTATAAATATTTTTATAGTTGTTTTCTGTTTGTGTGTGCCAGTTCTTAATCATCTGTTTTATTATTTGTTATAAAAAAGTATTCCGTTTGCATACTTCTATTATATAGGAGTTCCATCACACACAAATTAGAACATAATACTAAAGGTATGCCACATTTACTAAACTCCTCCATTGGAATTGGATATTTGTATACGAACACAAGTCATCTGTTTTAATATGAAGGATTAAACAGGATGCCGTTCGTCTTATTTGATTTGGGAGCATTTGAGACACAGATCGGAATAGAAATCCGTAATATGCCACTTTGACTCCATAGTGTATTACAGAATTGAGTATTTGTATTCGAACACAAGTCATCTGCTTTAATATGAATGATTAAACAGGATGCCGTTCGTCTTGTTTGATTTTGGAGCATTTGAGACACAGATCGGAATAGAAATCCGTAATATGCCACTTTAACTCCATAGTGTATTACAGAATTGAGTATTTGTATTCGAACACAAGTCATCTGCTTTAATATGAAGGATTAAACAGGATGCCGTTCGTCTTGTTTGATTTTGGAGCATTTGAGACACAGATCGGAATAGAAATCCGTAATATGCCACTTTGACTCCATAGTGTATTACAGAATTGAGTATTTGTATTCGAACACAAGTCATCTGCTTTAATATGAAGGATTAAACAGGATGCCGTTCGTCTTGTTTGATTTTGGAGCATTTGAGACACAGATCGGAATAGAAATCCGTAATATGCCACTTTGACTCCATAGTGTATCACAGAATTGAGTATTTGTATTCGAACACAAGTCATCTGCTTTAATATGAAGGATTAAACAGGATGCCGTTCGTCTTAATTGATTTGGGAGCATTTGAGACACAGATCAGAATAGAACTCTGTAATATGCCACTTTGGCTCCACGGAGTGTAGCTTTTATTTCGCATAGAGTAGAAGGCAAATCTTGGATTGGATTGATGACTCAATTGCAGTGCAAAGCCAAGTGCGAGGGAGAGGCCCATAGCTTGCAATGCATGAGGCTGCGGATTATGCCTGCATGATGCGATAAATGAGCTAAAATGAATTAAAAAATGCTACGAGGAACGGAGAAACGCAAAACACACTCACACACGCAATGCACACTCACTCACACAGACGTGCGATTAGAGTGCATGAGTGTGCGTCGAGTTCGAACTACACCCGAATTTTTGAAAGCTCGCCGTTGTGTAGGTGAAGTATGTGTGAGTGTGCTTAATATGCTGATAATGCGAACTAAATAAAGCTGATAACGCACACCACACAAGAAAATAGATAAAATGAAAATAAAATGGGTGACTGTTACAGTTAGATGGAGTGGGTGACAGAGACAGAGAATGCGAATGAAGGAAGACTCACCCTGCTTGAGCATTGCGGTATTTGACCAGGAGCGTTTCCTCAATAATGCGATTATTGATTTCCAGCAATATCATCTTGCAATTGTATTTGTTTTGCAGTCGTTTAACGAATGTCTTTCAAATATAATTCAGTATTACCAATTGGTGCTTATTATATTTTTTTCGAAAATAACCAAAAGCGATGACAAATTTATGACGTTGCCTTTGCCGCTGCTCCGGCTGCGACCGCTGCTCTTTCTACAGTGTTTCTTCTGTTTCGCTGCCGCTGCTTCTGCTTCAGTTGCGATTGTGTTGGTGTTGGTGTGAGAGACGGCTACTTATGGGGAGCTTGTTGGACTGGCTGCTCCACAACTCACGAATACACACTTACACACACGTTGTATATGCACACACGCTCGTCGCCTTGGGTTTTGTAAGTGTATGTGTGTGCCGCGTATATTTAATGAATCAACAACAAAAAATGGGCGCAACGTTTTCTGTTTTGTACTCCCGTCTCGTTGATGTCGGCTTTTTTGGTCGTTTGCCGTGCACACTCACACACACTTGCAAATTCCAACACACACACAATCACGGCCGCCGCTTTGCAGTCTTGACATTTGCAATTTTCACTTTGCAACCTTATCAAGTTTTTATTTAATGCTTTTCTGTGTGTCCGCCGTATATTTTCTTTACTCTCGCACGGTTTTCTTTACTTTTAAGCATTTATTTTATAAATTAAAACGTTTTATTCACGAATGAATCCATGTGGCCAGTAGCAGAGTGTGACCGTAAATTGTTTAAGGAGATATGCCATGCAATGGTTTTGCTTACATTTCTGGTATTTTTAAGCTGCAAAGATAGTATCAAATGACTAGGTAGCAATATCGCCAAATGATATTAAAGATGCTATCAGAAATGAAATATACTTTTTTTTATTTGTAGTAACACATTTTTTAGATAAAAATGCCATGAATTTATTATTAAATCGACATATAACTAGCTTTCACCATTTAAAAACACTTTTATTGCAGTATATTAAGGTATATTTTGAAATTGCGGCCACATTGGTCTTGTTTTTCCGCACAACAACAAAAACTATAAATGGGAAGCAGTTGTTTGTTACCACAAAATAAAATAAATGAACGACATTGAGTTGATCAAGTTGATAGAAAACTATCCCATACTCTATGACAAGGACAGTGCGCGCAGTGTCAAGAATGCTGCCAACAAGGACGCCGCCTGGAAAACCATTTCCCAGCAGTTGGGCGCTAGTGAAAGAGCCTGTATAACGCGCTGGAAAAGCATCCGGGATCGCTTTGGCAAGGAGTTCCGACGTTTTCAGGAGCATCCTGAGCATCCCACGTATTGGGACATGTTTCCCCACCTGCTCTTCCTTAAGAATCACTATAAACACGGTCAGGTAAAACATGAATCGCTCGACAATATGAAATTCGAGCCAAGGCATCGAAAACCGCGTCGTCCACGCTTAGAGACCGAGCAGGAGAGGAAGCAGAAGGAAGAGGAGTGCGAGGAGGATCCAGAAGATATCGAGCTGTGTCTGCAGCTGATTGAACTGGTCAAAGTGCATCCAGTATTGTACGATCGCCATAAAATACGAAACTCCAAGAATCTCTCGGCCAAAAATGATGCTTGGCGTGCCATCTCCGAGCAACTGAACGAGTCAGGTGAGTATACATATTAATATTGTTTTCTCGTATAACTAATTCCATTCACCTGCAGAAAAACTGTGTTACAATCGCTGGAAGAAGCTGCGCGATCGCTTTGCACGGGAATATCGCAACCATCAAATAAATCAATCAACGCCCATCTCCTGGCGCTATTTCAATGAACTGCTCTTTCTGGGGCGCCATTTTCGCAAAGGAGTCCCACTGATCATTGAGAATATTAAGAAACGCGGACGTCCGCCTAAATATGCTCAATGCCAGCAGCAGCAATGTCCGCCCAACACTGTAACAGGTCTTCAGATTGAAGCTGGCGAACAAATTTGGGGAGCTGATTATCCATACAGCACGGACAACGACCCTGAGGAGGATGAGCTGGCGTATGAGGATCCGGATGACATTGAAGTTGTGTCCGAGCCAGAAGAAGGCGTTGCTTTTGTGCAAATGGAGTTGCCTATGGACCAGGAGCAGCATCTGCCACAGCAATATATCGAAGAAGTACCTGCCGAATCTCTGGAGCCACAACAGCAACTCCATGTGACAACCACAACCATGCCCGCCATAGTCGCCAGCGTCGACAACATTCCGCTGAACAACAAGGAACAACTCACAACAGCTGATTCATCTGCGTCTGCTTTCATCGAAAGTGTTGTGGATGAAGATGAAGAGGAGGAGGATGCTCCGCCTACTGCTGAGAAATTAATTGGTGCCGTCATCAGCAACATGGAGACCGTGTTGCAGCAGTCCAAGGATTGCCTTCAAGTCATACAACAGGCTGCCTCAACATCCACGCAATCTAACAATAGCCTGTTGAGCAAAGTGCAAATGCTGCTAGATGGTTTGAGTACCGAGCAGCGCCGGCAGGCTGAGCGAAAAATTGTGCACTTCCTTTGTGAGTGTCAAATAAAAACGCTCGATGGTCAAGAAATTGAGGATGTGGCACCATGTCACATATTCAATTGACTTGCAAAACACATAACGCTTATGCATTTAATTGGCAAAAGTTGTAAGCTCTGCGATATAAATGATAATAAAAGACTATTCTTAATAAAATGGAATTTTCATTTGAATGTGGCGCCAACTGCTTAGCACCATTATCGATAATACACTTAGTGGACACAGTTACCACCAGATGGCGCTGCGCTTGCTTTTGTTGTTTGGCAAGAAATTGAAAGTGGGCACATTATCGATAAGACATATTAATCGAAGTTGCTCAGTTTGTGAATTTGTCGTCAGATGGCGTAGTGTTTGTTTTTGAATTTCAAGCATATTACGGACATGAATATCAAAACACACAAACAGCTGAAACATAATTACACCAACGGTACTATTTTATTGCAATTAATAACAGACACTTATGTATGTACATGCAGGAAAGCAATTGTAAACAAATATCCCAATAGGCATATTGGTGTTAGTGTGAGTAATTAGATTTGGAATCTAGTACGACTAGCATTTAGAATTTTGTAGTCACTGCCTAAATATTTGTAGTTGCTACGTTCAATTCACACGGTGCAGTTGTTGTTGTTGCTGCTGCTCTCGTGTTGTGCGTCAAAGAGCCGCCAAACATAAAGAATTATTAAAATAATAAACTTTCGCGCACAAAGCACTTTTTAAGTGTCTGTTTAAAAGCGCACACACGCCTCTAGACTAGACTCGCAGTGTAAAGTGCGCGTGTATACATGTGTTAGTGTGTGTGAGTGTGTGCGCGTTTTGTTTCAACGCGTCATAAACTAATTTTGTACAAATAAACGGCGACGACGTCGGCATCTTTTGAAGTTATGCGGATTTGTATAGTGGGATTTGTTATGGAATGCTCGCAACGGTGATTCCTTTTAAACACACATACATACATACCATACATATGGATTAGAGTGTGCTTGTGTTTTGATTTCTACTGTTGTGACACCTGCAGCCTGTGAGTGCGCAAGTGGATATGTGTGTGTGTGTGGGAGAGTGATAAATATTTCAGCGCTGCCATTAGCGCAGTCAACGTTGACGCCGGCGTTGCCTTGATAGTTTTACGACGCTACGCGACGCGACGTTGGCGATTGATGGAGCTGTCGACTGCTGCTGCTGCTGCTATTGTTGTCTCTGTTACACACGACCCACAACATATGCAATTTTCGGTAAGTGTTATCACAGTTATGCATATGCTGTTGTTGTCTCTGTTTTGCATAAATATTATCCCATTTGTCTTGCGCTTTAAAGCTTTGGCACTTAAAGCTCGCTCGTCATGCATGTAAATGCGCTTAGCACTTACAAGTGCACATATCCTCCCACTGCATATACGTATGTATCTGTGAGTATGTAAGTCTAGTTGTGTATTCCTTACATTGTCTGCAGATGAATCATTTGTCGTCTGTCAGTGGCAGATCATTGGAGGCCAGCGACTCATCAATCAAAGTCCGAGCGCAATGGTTGCTTGCTCTTTAGCCTCCCATGGCAACAATTGCGTGTGAGTGTCAACCCTAACCTAGTCTACACTCGCTGCTAGCAGTCTATTTACGTCCGTCTTTATGCCGCTTGCAATTGTCTATGCACGAAATTTGTATAATTGCCAATTGCCACGGATTTACCCAATTGCCGCAATGGCGACGAGCAAAAAATACGTAAAACGCGAAAAAATGGTGTGCCAAATTAATTGTTATACGCATACATATGTATGTATATACGCATATGCATATGTACGCATATCCGTCTGTGTGTGTGTGTGTATGTTGCTAATGCTGTCAGCAATGCTCGAGGGGCGCTAGCTGTATTTATACTGCATAGAATAAATGTACAGTGGATTCGAACCTATTTCCCTAAGAATCCGTTTTGTAATGCCAAAAAAATTAAATTTAATTTAAAGAAAATTTAAACTTGAATGCCAAAATAAATAATTTTTATTTAAAGAAAATTTAAACTTTTTTAGTTTTAATACCAAACTTTAATAAAACCGCACTTACATCCCCTCTAATTTAATAACATTCAAACTCAATTTTGGCTTTGCACTAAATGACTCATGCACCACTGTAAACGTATTTGTATATCACAATAAATGCAAACAGAACAAAACACTCTTTGTCTCACTCTCTCACACACACGCTGTGTCGTCGCCTCTGCTGCATTGTTGCGGCTCACTCGAGTTGTCTGTAAATTTGCCATGTCGCTGCCTGTGTTTGTATGTGTGTGTTAAAATCTCTGCATTGTTTTTGGCATATGCATGCCATGCATTTCAATAATGTAGTTTGTGTATATGTGTGTGAAGCGAGGGCATGCATATTATTTGGAATTTCGTATGAGGCGAGCAAGCTGCTCTTCAAAAGTAAATAATTACTTATGCCCTTAGGCACACACACACAAAGGCAGCTTCGCTGATAAACATGATGAATGAGATGATAAGCGTAAGTTGCTAGTGTTTAAAGTTTGTGTGGAGCTTTAACGTGATTAAAACTTGGCAATGTTGACTCAAACTTCACGCCCAACTCTCGTGAGTCGGCGTCACGTATACGTCACGTATGCCACGTTTGCCTTTTCTTGCGATGCGTGTCCTATCCGGTTGTCTGTCTTTCGTAGGCTGCAGCACTGCAGCAACATTTTGTTTTATAGCCAGCCAATAAAAGTGGTTGCCGTCGTTGTCATTGTTGTTTTTGTGGACATGCTCTGCATATTGCATGGCCAAAAAAATCCATAGAAAAAGATACAAAAATGCCTGCAAACAATTTGCAATAAAATTGCAACGCCAGCAGAAATTCCATCAAGAAACAAATAACCGAAACTGGCCGATGGCTAAAACCGAAACATGCTTCAAGCGAATCTCAGCCACTGAGTGGCCACTGTGTGTCTCTACTTTGTCTCCTTCCATGTTTCTCGCTCCACGTTGAACCCCGTTGAGCTTTGAACTTTGGCGCCATTTTGCTGACCGTTCACTGAAGCGCATAAATTCCAGCTTTGTTTCCTTTCAACAGCATGACATGGCGGTGAGTGGAGAGGAGAGGGGAGGGGGAGAGGTACAAGATCAAACTTCTCTCTTAGTTGCGGCCGTGGCAGCAATGACCTACAAAGCATTTAAAATTTACGACTTATGCAGCTCAATGAATGAAGACAAACTGCAGCACACAGAGAAAAAAAAAGAAGAGATGCTGGCAACAGAAGCAATAGACTAAAGAGTGAAAGGACTCGCCATGTCCTGCTGTCTGCGAAGGCAGCCTGCTGGCGTCAGTGTTGCATGCTCTGCGACGCGTGTGGCAAGCTGTTTAATTGCACTTGTGTGCAATTACATTCAAGTTACTTCAAGTGCACTTGCCGTCAATTAGACAATTAATGCACGCACACAAAAGGAAAGCACAAGAGAGAGAGGTAGAGAGAGACAGAGAAAGAGAAAGACAAACATAAATGCCAGATAGAATAAACGAGAGGTGAACGGTGCGTATGCGTAATGTGTCAGGCAGCGACTTTGCTAATCATCGCCAGCATCATCAGCAATTCGGCGCGTCAACGTCAAAGAAGCGGCCAAGGCACACACACACTCACACACACACACAGAGTCACTTTTATAATGAGCGAGGAAGCGCTATAAATACTATATGTAAAAGTAAAGATATCAATAAACGAGGGCGGATCCATAAAATTGTCATTACTAATTGAAATTAATTTCGAATGATTTCCACATCAATTTCATTTCAATTTTTCACAACGAAGATGTGATTTTGACAATCTTGTGACATTGACAAATTATTAAATAAAATATCAAATGAAATATGTTGTGTCGTTTGATAATTTTTGAAATTTGTAAACATTGGAAAGTCGAAAGAATAACAAAATAATTCTTGGTCATCTAAAAAATACAGTTTAATTTGTTACTTCTTTAAAATACTGGCATTATTATTAGGATAGGTAGGACCTTCTAGGGGCAAAGCATAGACCAGTGGAGGTCTGTAGCTGTACCGGTGGCATTATTATTAATATAAGCAATAATCGATTTAATTTACATTATACATTAATGAAAGCGTAAAAAAAATAATATTTCAAATCTTTTTTTTACTACATATTTTATGTAATTCTTTTCCCTTTTCCCTTTTGTCGTACATATTTATACTATTTTACATATATTTGAAAGCTTAGAAATGTAAAACAAATTTCAAACAGTACTTACTTTAATAATCTAAATTATATTTATTATTATTACAATTATTAAATTTGTAGTACATATTTGCATATTTGAAGGCGTAGAAATTTGGAAGATTTTGCTGTTCCACGTCTAATTTCTTTTCTTTATTTCTTCATTAAACTCAATTTAAATCAATAATTTTTTGAAAAACATTATAAACTACAAATATATGACTTCGATTTGTATTGGTTATAAAATAAACATGTAAAATCTGACCTTCACAATGTTAATAGAGTATAAAGTATTGAAATATAATTCATAAAATTTGTGTTTTGATTCTAGAGTATGAATTTAGTTGAGGTATAAAAACATATTTGTATGTACTTTATTAAAGAAAGAAGAAAGGCAAACTTAGATCACTTTAGTTGTTCCAAGACAACAAGTTTTAAGTACCAGAGTTTATTAAATTTATTAAGAAGTTTTTAAAACTGAAGAATCATGATAACTATCGTCAAGTTTAGTGCACTTACTGCGGCTCAACGACAGAAGCGAGCCTCGCAAAAACACACATGGGATTCATGGGCAGTGTCTTTGGGGTTGTTGTTGTTGTTGTTGTAGTGTTCTAGCAGTTAGCCGCTTTCATGAGTTTAACGATTCGCAATTACTTTGCTATTTTGGCAATGTATTTGCGTTCTTCGTTTTCGTTTCGTTTTTGCTTTTTCTTTTTTTTTTCGTCGCTGCTTTCGTAGTCGACGTCGTCGTCGTCGTCGCGGCGTCTGCTTTTGCGTTTGGTTTTTGCATTTGCGTCTGGTCGTTTTTATTTCATTTTTTTTTTTGTTTTGTGTTGGCGCTGAATCAGCTGCCATTGAAAAAAAAGCACGAGACGCGCGAGGCGAGACGCGAGTCGAGAAAAGGCCGCGGGGAGGTCGAGACGCGAGACGCAAAATGGGAAATGTTTATGGAGCATTATTCTTTTGGGTAGCTGTGGCAGCAACCTGCCTGCTGCTCCAATTTTATTGGTTTTGTCAGCCGGCATAGATCATTACTTATTGCTCGATTGCTCATTACTCATACGCAGCGTGGCACTTAAGAAGGCGTGAAACAAAAAACACATACAAAATAAGCGCTAGATTTGTATTTAAGGCACATTTAATTGAATTTCGTTTTGGCAAAAGGGAGAGGGAGACAGAGAAAGGAAGAGGGAGAGGAGGGAGAAGGTTGCTACTGCTGCTTGAAGTTAAGTCAGCCATACGATAAATAAATCTTAAAAAATTCCATTTATTTGCCGCTAAAGAAATCTGATTAATATTTGAAAAATAATTTATTATTTCTGCTATTTGGGAAGCACTTGAAATTCTTTTGTACACGACGCGAATACTTATGAAGCAAATTAATAGCAGATACTTTTTTGTATACTCTATAAATGGAATTCCAAATAGGGGAATACATAGTCAATTGCCCAGGGTATCTGCGAGTTGGGCACATTTAATCGCTGTCATCTGGTGGATGGACAGTTGGCCATTAAATAGAGCGTGTCTCTTTTGCTCTGCGGTTACTTTTCTATTCCGAATTTGAGAACCACAAATACGCGTCGTGTTTCAGTTGTTGGCTTGATTTACATATTTCATATTTTTCCCTGTTTTTCCATTTTCATTTGCGTTAATTTTTCGACATTTGCTGCCCATTTTGTTTGATCGAAAACATTTGGTTTCAATTTGCGCATAATTAACTTTTGCACTTATATTTCGCTGAAAATACAAAATACGAAACACAATAATAATAATATATTCATCGAATCTATTCTATTATTTATGCATTGTCAATAAGCTTCGTGTTTTTATACCCGCTACCCATAGGGTAGAAGGGTATTATAACTTTGTGCCGGCAGGAAATGTATGTAACAGGTAGAAGGAGGCATCTCCGACTCTATAAAGAATATATATTCTTGATCAGCGTCAACAGCCGAGACGATATAGCCATGTCCGTCTGTCCGTCTGTCCGTCTGTGTGTCTGTGTGTCTGTGTGTCTGTCCGTCCGTCCGTATGAACACCTAGATCTCAGAGACTATAAGAGATAGAGCTATAATTTTTTTTCGACAGCATTTGTTATGTTTGCACGCAGATCAAGTTTGTTTCAAATTTTTGCCACGCCCACTTCCGCCCCCGCAAATCAAAAAAATCGAATAACAAGCGTAATTTTAAAGCTAGAGTTGCGAATTTTGGTACATACAATAATTACTATAGTAGTTATGATTCCTGGAAATTTGGTTGCGATCAGATAAAAATTGTCGAAGTTATTAAAGAAATACTTTTGTATGGGCAAAAACGCCTACTTACTGGGGGTCTTAGTTACTTTGTCTGACAATCTGGTATATTGTGCCGTCTATGGTATATTTTGAATGCGGTACTATATGGATATACCACATATACCATTTGGTATATTTTTAGCATTTTTGTAGAATATTTGGTATATTTTGAGAAATATACCGCTAAATATATTTCATTTATTCAAAATGGGTAGCGGGTATCTCACAGTCGAGTACACTCGACTGTAGCTTTCTTACTTGTTTTCAATTGCGCACATTAAATTAAATGTAATTTTCATATCATTTGGCGGGCTTTAAGCGGCTTTTGTGGTCAATTTGTTGTATTATCGTTTGTCAAAAAATGCGAGTTCATTTGAGCGCATTCAACATGGTTCAATTAACTAATAAATGTGCTAAACTGACATTCACAAAATGCCAAAACCAAAATAAAGTTCTACATAAAAAGTGCTTTTATTCATAGGGACGAACTAGACGAGACAGATTCCAATAAAGTTTTCGTTTTTTGGGGCTAGATTGTTAAAAGTTAAAATGCTGCGGCAAATGTCGATAAACTTTTCGGTTTGGCAAAATGTTAAAGGTCAACTAACTCAATAGTTAGAACTAAACAAAAGAGTTGTGAACGCTGTAAATTTAAGAGGCTTGAATTCGTCTAAATTTGGAGTGTGAATTTAGTTTTTGACTGCACAAAAGTAAACAAAATATTCACGTAAAATATTTAAATTCAAATACAAAACATATATGACAATATATAAATGTTTTAACACCCGATCAGCCTTACACAAATCGAAAAAAATAGAATAAAAAACGTAATCTTAGGGTTATAAAAAATACAGTATTTACCATATGATAAAAATGTTATGAAAGTTGTCGAAGTTATTTAAGAAATACTGATGATACTAACAATCTGGTATATTTTATGCTCTATGGTATATAATAGGAATGCAGTAATATATCGATATACCATAAATAGCCGTCGGTATATTTTTCGGTATGAGAGGTAGTATAATTTAAGAATATCATACTGCACTATGCTATAAGGCTTTTATTCAAAATGGGTTATTATTCATTTATTGAAGAACTACAAAATTCTTATTAAATATAAATAAATTATTTATATATTACTTAGTATTTTCTAACTCTTCTAAACCGTGCAACAATTTAAAATTATATATCACATAATGTTAAGAGAGTTTAACGAACAAGGTTGCAAAAGGGAAAAGTAAATATAATAAAAGCAACGTGGTGACTTCCTCGTTTATTTCAATTCACCCGCATACAACGTTTTTTTTTCTTTACAGAAAAAAAAGTGGCAATTGTTTGTAAAATCTAATTGTGAAATATGAGTATGAAGCAGGAAGCATGTGCGGAAGCAAACAACAAAGGCGAAGCAAAATAGTTTGCCTTCAGTTTGAATCCTTGCGTTGGGTGCAAACATAAAAAATAATTGGGCAAATTTAAATGTGTTCTATACTATTTGGTGTGCGACAAATGGCGCAAAGCGAGGCGACAGCAGCAAATTAGTACGCCACAAATTTACAGCAAACATCAACACAGACACACAGATACACTTATTCACTTATACACACGCCAAGAAGCCGTTATTGTAGCACTGCCTTTTTCCCACAAAAGTTGGCAACAAATTTGCGCGCCGTATCTCGAGTGCTGTTTTCTGTTCACCAGCTATCTCACTTTATTCCCTTCCTTCTCTTCTCCTTCTGCTCTTCCTCTGGCACATTTCTCAAGTGCGGCTCGCACTCGACAATTTCCATTCTCGATTTTTGCTTTTATTTTGATTTGGCGTTGGGCGCTTATTGAAAATCTTTGCGCCATAATTTTCAGCAGAGTTTGTAATTTTTGGCTACAGTTTTTACGCCAATCGCAGTGCAGAATAAAATATTCGATAATAGTCTTTTTTATACTCGCTACCCATTGGGTAGAAGGGTATTATAACTTTGTGACTGCAGGAAGTATAAGAAACAGGCAGAAGAGGGCAAACTCCGAGCTGCCTTGGCTGAAAATTTTTGTATATTTTCTACTCAATGGTATATTTTGTACTTTATTGCTTATTTTGTACTCTTTGGTAAATTTTAGTGCTTTTCTTTATCAATATACCACAAATAGCCTTCCGCATATTTTAGTATTTTTTGCGGTATATTATTAGACATACCAAATATAGTCTTCGGTATATTTTAGTATCTTTGCTGTATATTAATTCGGTATATTTTAAGAATAATACTGCACTTATTCTTATTCATAATGGATAGCAGGTATCTTAAAGTCGAGCACACTCAACTGTAGCTTTCGTACTTGTTTTGCCTTGACCACATAAAACTTGTGCAGCATATGCCAAGCACATTTTTAAGGTCAATTTCTTTTCATAAATTTATAATATACATACTTCGCATTTTGTTTGCCTGGGAAAGGGTGAAAGAGCTTGTATTTGCATAAAGAATAAATAATTTATTTTTATTAAGCATTTCACTTCCGCATTTTCCCTATTGACATTACACGCATCATTTCGATAAACACACAAAAATTTGTTGTCTTGCGAGATATGCTGTAAAATATAGTATACAAATGCTGATGATGATGCTGTAGACGATGATCATGAGCGTGATCTCGATCGCGATGATGATCTTCGGCAGATGTGCCACGAAGAGTAGACACGATATTTATGATAGCCATTCGCATAATAATGAGTAATTCTCTGTTTTCGTTTAATCTTTTGATTTGTAGCGCCAATTTGGTGCGTCAAGTAATAGAATTATTTCAGTGTGTGTGAGTTTCTTAGACAGCATGGATAACGCGTCGTATACGCAATATTGTGCTATTAATTTTCAAGTAATTAAAATGCCTTTAAATAACTGCAAAATAATGAGCCGAGCACAACGTACACATATAATTTGTTGCTGCACATTTAGTTTGCAATTTCGCTTGCCAACAATTTAAACAAAAATCTCGACGAAAAAAAAACTGAGCAAAATGAAAAAACAAAAAAACAACTGAAACCGAAATGAAAAAGCGAAAAAAGAAAATTCAAAGCGCTCGTCGCTGTGTCAATTGCGTCATGCTGCAATTTGGCTGGGAAACTGTGCCAAGTTTTCAAACATAAATAAAAGTTATATAAAAAGACATACATACAGACGCATGTATATATGTATATAGATAGAAAAGATACATAGTCGTTCATCAGCGACAAACAATTAATGCAATAAGTCAAAAGCCAAATTGTAAATTTACAAATCTCGTTTAAAAATAAACTGTGAATTTAATTTCGAGCAAATCAAACAGAATAAAACAAAACCAAGACAACAAAAAAATGCAGAGCAATGTTAAGTGTTAAATGAAAAGTGAAATGCTCGGGTCTGGGGCATGCCACATAGCGGGGACTAGTACTGGGGGGCGGCTACTTAATGTCGAATGTGCTCTCAAGCATTTGGCAGTAATTGCTCAAGAGAAAAATGTCATAATTAGCGCACTGCCAAAATAAAGTAAAACCAAAACCAAAAGTAAAAGCAACAATAGAAACGACAAACAAAAGACAAACAAAAAGTACAAAAAAAGAAATGAAAACAAGATAAGATGAAATAAATGTTAAACGCAACGCAGCTTTTATACTTCTAAAGGCAACAATGTTGAGCAGCAAAGTTGAAAGCAGAAGCCACAAAAGGTAAAACAAATTGAAAAATTGCGAATTGTTGTGGCAATGTTTTGTGAGAGAGAAAACCTAGGATTCATTTTAGATGCTATCTACAAAACACAATTATGTGCGGCGATTTCTTTGCCTAATTTTTGTTTTCGCTTAGTTTAACTTTAAGAAAATATAATTTTAAAGTTTCCAGTGAAAATAGATGTGAAATATCTCTTTAATGTGTCTTATCATTTAAAATTAAAATTTATTTTAAGTGACAAATTTACTATAAATTTTCTAATTGTATTTTTAAAGTGATAATAAAATACTTGATCAAATTATCGCTTAATGGACTTCATTACTAAAGAGTTAAGAACAATTTAAAATAATTGCATTGATAAGAATTTATTTTTATGCACTAAAACTAATTTATAGATATGGTTTATCAAAATATGGTATTTTTAAAAACATTTTATTTAAGTCTTCAATTTGTAACGAAGATTATTATACAAAAAGTTTAAAATGTGTTTAATAAATTGTTAATTGAAATATAATTTTTCTTTAATATCATCAATTTTCGGGTTTTTCACTTAGCACATATTCTTAATCTTAATTCCAATATCAATATTCTAACATATCACAAAATTTTCTGTTTAAAAATGTTTTTGTTGCAGCAAAACGTAGTTGAAGCTTTAACTGCTTATAAACGCTATTATACAATAAATTTAAAATTTATTGAAAATTAATAATTAAAATATGTTATCATAATACAAGTATTGCAAATACTGTTTATCTAAATTCCAATGTCAATATAATGCAATGTTGGGAACATTTTTCGCTTACTTACTTAGCTTACTCAGCAAAACGTAGTTGAAGCTTTAACTGCTTATAAACTATTCTACAATAAATTTAAAATATATTTATTAAATTCTTAATTCAAAAATGTTATCAATCTACAAAAATATCATAAAATTAGTTCACTTCGCACAAGATAGCAAAACTTAGTTGAAGCTTTAACTGCTTTGCTTGTTTAAAATCTCTTTTAAGAGCTTTTAAATCCCTGGCATTATTCTATTTATACTTTCTTTACTTTTTGCAAAGTGTATAAAACACTTAGCAAAAGTTTTTTGTGTTTTTTTTTGCATAGTCCGCACTGCGTGCTGTCTCCAATGGGCACTTTGGCTTTTCGCTGACTTTAGCTGCAGTTTGTCCACGAGATCCCCTGCAGTTTGTTAATTACCTACGCCTGTCATTGCAGCCAGCGGAAGTGCATCAGCGAGGACAACGACAACAGCATGAAGAATGAGAACAACCACAACAAAAATAAGAACGAATCATAGCACGTTCTTTTTAATATTAATAATTATTTCGCATGCAGAGACAAGAGACATGAGAGACACACACAGTGGCTGCATCACTTTTACATGACTGCCCAGTGTCCACTTCTACTCTTCGCCTTCACTTCCCCTCCCCGCTTTGATGATTTCCTCTCTCTCGCATACGTATCCGGGCAACGACAACGGAGACAACAACAACAACAATAACAAGAACGAGCAACGATGTTGACGCAAATCGAATATGCCAACAGCCAACGTTCAGTTTGTTGCTCCTCGAGACTCGAGACTTGTGGTATCATCATTTCACATGAATACGTTGTTGTTGTTATTATTGTTGTTCTTTTCACTGCTGCTGCACACAGCTTGACACATTTAGATTTTCAGTTTTCACAAAATGCAAAAAGCAACGAAAGGCAAACTCGTTGATTTTAATAAGCCTTCAGGTGCAGCTGCAAATGAGCCATGCATTATTTGTCTTCCGTCCGTCTCCTTTCTCCTTTTCTCTTTCTCTATTATCTTGCTCACATAATTGCGGGTTTCTTCTGCAGACCAAATCAGCAGTTTTAACAAAAATAGCCAAAGCACAAAAAAAAAACAGAAGAGAAACAAAAATATGAATACACTCGTATAATATTCACAATCTGTTGCCAGATTTGTCCTTCTATATGTTTCGATTATGTAAATCTTTCTTTTTGCCCTTGAATTATTTTTACATTCACATTTCAATATGAAATGCGTTTTGTGCGACACAATTTCCGGCAATACTCGCAATCATTTTAATTAGTTGCATTCATTTTAATTAGTTTTGGTTTTTATAATGGAATTTGAGAACTTTTACCAAAGAACAGCTGTCTGCTTATGAGTCTTTCTATAACTCATGAAACTTTGTTGCAAGTTTCTGCTCTCAGTGCTTAATTTCTCAATTCAGAGATGATTATTTTATGAGTTCTTTTGCGGTTTCATAAGCAAGTTTTAGTATAGTTAATTTTTCATACAATTTACTCAGAGAGTTGCCTCGACTTACTTAGGATAATCTTTGAAAAAATTAGGCCAATCAGTAGCACCATTTTGTGTAATTGTAGCAGATTTGTCTTTGCCCTACACCAAAATTACGTATACGTAACAACACACTATTCATTTCAATATGAGTATTTCACTAACGACTTAATTAAAACCAGATAATTTAAATTCGAATACATTAATAATATAAAATAATTAGGCAAGACAATTTTTTAAAATTTGAACATATTTATAACATAAAATTACGTATACGTAACGAATTAATCGAATCCTAAGTACTGGCTTATTATTAATTAGAAATAAATTACAAATTAATATAGCCTAACAAATTAACTCTTAAACAAAGATAATATTACGTATACGTAACATTAAACATTTAAGAAATTCTAAATTGATTTGGTGAAGCCTTTTTTTATGTTGAATCATTTAAGAATATTAATTTTAGTCCATTCAAGATTTGTTTTACTCAACATAATAATATAACGCATTAATAAATTAAACACGAAATGAACGCTCTAATTGCAGAGATTTTCAACCTTAACTAATTTAATTGTCAAATCAAAACTTGGTCACTTCACTGTGCCGCACCTTGCTCACTTTGACAATAAAACAATTTGAAAGGAAAGCAACTGATTTCCTTTTTGTCTCTTCGGGATGACTGTCAATCAATTTTGCACTTTGTCAGTGCGACTTTATGGCGGCATTAAATGTAAGAGTAGCATTTACATTTCAAATCAAATATTGTACATCAGCAGCAGATGTAGCTTTAACCAAATATCCAGACTGTTTCACGGCTCACGAGGCTGTCTGCTTTGCATGCCCCTCATCAAAGCTGTCTCCACTATACTTGCTTTCTCATCTCCCCCACTCTGATGCGTCGCTCTCAAAAGGCGCATAAATCTTGAAAAATAATTCAAAAATTCGGGGCAAGCTTAAAGTCTAAGTCGCTGGCTCAACTTTAACCCACTGTAGGACTGCCAGCGAAGCAATAACTGCAGAAAAAACAAAGAGTAAAGCGGGGCAACAACGTTGATAGACGAGCAGATGCGCTATGGTAAAATGTTGTACACTATAAGTTAATGATTTATAAGCATAGAGCAAGTTGTTGTCAAACTAATGTATTAGCACTTTGTTTAAACTATTTTCACTTAACAGCCACTCTATAATTAGAAGACGAATTATTTGAATGGCCTATATTCCTAATGATTTATTTCAAACAATTAACGTGTTGTCTTTGAAAATCTTGTGCTACCATTGCACATAGCAACCTTATTTCTTTAAAGCTTTTTCACTTAAGGGCCACTCTATATTGAGTAGGTAATTACTATTATTTGCTTAGTGTCATAATTTCATAATGATTTATTGATAAATTACAAGTAGTTGAAGTTGAAAGCCTTCCACAAAAAAAGTTAGCATACCAACCTTTTTGTTTTGAGTATTTTTGATTTAACGGCCACTCTGTATTTATAGCTAATAATCGTTTAGTGGCATATATTTCTCGCTTAACAGTTACGTTACTAAAAATCGAAGTAAAGCAAAGAAAAATATGGTTCCACCTACTCAAAAATGGTATTTTCTTAGCTTTGCTTATTTTTGTCAATCCATATTGTGGACGTTAAGCGAGACTGTCTCACATACCCTGTTTGAGCTCTGCTACACTTGCAGAGCATGTCAACATTGAGCAAACTCAAACCTGGCATTATCCTTAAGTTCTCGCTCGCCTCGTTTGCCTGTCAAGCTAGCTGCCTGCGTCCTTCCGTCTTGCCAAACAGAGGACTTCGGTCTCAATGTTTTGATTTGGACAACCTTATCGACCAACAGTTTGTGCGTCCTCTTTTTCTTCTTCTTTTTTTTTAATGCCATTTCTTTCGACATTTTTCGTTAGATGTTTTCGTTTGCCAACGGGGTGAGAGAGAGAAGAGAAGGGAAACTCTCGGCAGCGGGTTGACTACGAACACAAAAACCACACAAATGCCGCTTGCCTGGCTTTGGGTTCACTCTCTTTCTCTCTGTGTGTGCGGTTTGAACAATGTGACAAGCCAAGCCAATACACACACACACAGTAGCATATAGAGTTACACACACTATATACTGTATATAGCCAACAATAGTTTAGCGACTCAAAGTGCCTTTTTTAACCTTTTTTCGTTTTGTTACAAATATTTGGCAATAATATATTTGCTTTGCTTGTTCGCCTGCCTGCGCGTTGAATAAAAAGAAAATAAATAAAAATACGCACATGAACGCACACACACACACACACACACACGCAGAGAGGAAGAGACAATCATATGCATGTGTTGTGTATTAATATAAATAAATACAAAAAGTAAAAGACGCGACAACAAAGTTGCGCCAAGTACAAAACTTTGTCCATATTCTTATGCTTCGTATCAACTAAAGTTGCCTCCTCTCCCCCCTTTCCCCTTTGCTCCACCGTCTGTCTGTCTTACGCCTGTTTGTCTGCCTGGGCCAATACAGTTTCCGCTGTCTCTGCCTTTGCTGCTGCTTCTTCTACTTTCGGCATTTTATTGTTTTTCGCACTGAATGCTCGAGACGCCCACAAGCATTCACCTTTTTTTTATGAATGAAAATTTTCGCCACTGGCAATATCAACAACATTGAGATCAACAACAATGTGGATAACAACAATAAGAACAACAAAAGGGAAGGCAAAACATTTCGACGCGTGAAATGTGCAAATGGAAAATCATTTAAAGGCAACACAAAAACCAAAATAACAACAGCAACAACAACAACTACTAAAAGAATACTAAAAACGTGGCCAACGTTAAATTGTAGCCAAAGAAACGTCAATTTCTAGCCGCAATTCTCAGTGCAATCCCCTTTTGGCCCCTTAATCACCTTCCCACAAATGTGTTGATTTGCTTGCACCTGCAGCGAAAATAACAACAACAACAACAACAACTAGGGGTCAAACTGTAGTGTGAGATAGATAGACTAAGAGAGAGTGAGATAGCTAGAGGGAATGACAAAGTAGCTGAGACATTTTTTGAATTACTGCTGCAAAGCGAAAATTTGTGTCTGCTGCGATATAAATAGGGATTTAAAAAAACCAAAACGACGTAGTATAATACGATAATATACGATAATATATATGTATACGATAATATATATAAATTATAAGCTAAATAATATTACTATATGTACAAAAATAGTGTTTTCTAATTGGGTAAAACTTACAGAACGTCACGAAAAGATTCCTAAATAATTAGAATAACTTAGAAAACATTTAAAATCATTTGAAATCTAAATTTATTTTACAAATTTACAATTTTTAGATATTTTGAGACACATTTTTAATAGTTAGAATTTTTATTTGTTAGTAATACATTTTTCTATTAAATTATATTATCGATTATGAGTAAATTTCTTTACGCTAAGGGAAATTTTTATTTTTGATAGGCTGTTAAATCTTGGGCAAATTGAAAAGAGCTGAAATATTTTTATTAAATATCAGCCAATCATTGACATATATTCTCTTCAGACTTGACATTGCCTTCTCATAATTCCTGGGTGATTTGAAACAATCTTACTGTTTTAAGAGCCTAACAAGAGAGACATGAAATGACTCCACCCATTGGGAATGGTCAATGTGAACAATAGTCTCAAATAGGCTTATAAAGTTCTTAACTTCTTAAAATTACAATTTCTGCTTAAAATTGATTTACAATCGTATTATCTAAATATATAAAAAAGAAGATTGTAAATAAATTTAAAATGTACTATCTAAAAGTTGTAATTAATTTTTTGGCTAGAGTTAATTGTAACGAATTTTGTAAAGCTTGTAATTGTAATGTTTAATTCAAAGTTTCCCTTGAACTTTAACCATGCGTTTTATTGTTTCAACCCGCGTGAAAGTCGAAAACATAAAAGGTTATTTGTTGTAACCCACGTTTAAGTGAAGTATGCAAAAGGTTATTGTAATTTGTAACTGACATTTGATATTTCTTAAAATTCGCTGTGATTTCTATAGATTTGTTTTGTTCACCAGAAATCAATATTTGTATTTTGTGTCAATGGAATCAAGTGTGCTTTGACTTGGCTCAATTAAGTCGCTTTATTAGTCGTCTTTTGTTGGGGCTAATTTCTGTAAGCAATTGTATAATTTAAAATCATATTCTTGAGTTCGCAATCCAACAGCTTAAAGGGAATTTCTGTACTTTCAAATTGGCTGGAATCTGTCGAAATGAACCACAGCCAAAAATGTGATTTACCAACAGAGAAAAAGAGAGTTTCTTTACTCTTTGCCCTCCTCGTTTGAGGACTATATTCCTGTGGCTGTTTGTTGTTGTTGTTGTTGGCGTGATGCTTGTTCCTTTTGTGGTCTCATTTAATTTTCGTTATGCCGCAACAGCAGAAGTAGAAGTAGAAGCAGAAGCAGAAGCGGACGCAGCTTTGCTTTTGTCTTAATTTCTAGTGATAAGCCCAAGCGGCATTCACCCGCAACTCGTCAGCTTACAACACGTTCGATGCGAACATGTTGCAGAGCGAACATGTTGCAAGCGTTTCGGGCTGGCGCCCTGTTTAACGTTTAGTCTCGGTGTTTTCAGTTTGTTGTCGTCGCTCATACGCAACGTTGGCCGCGGCTAAAAAGCAAAGCGCAGCAAAGTGTCCACACAAAAACACTTTTGCAATTGTTTTCTGTTACAAAAATTTTTGTCAGTTCGTTGTCGCTTCGTCTCGCCCCCGACTCCGCCTCGTGCGTGTGTGTGACAGTGTGTGCGTGTGTGTGAAAACAAAAATTATCAACTTAATAAAAATTTTCAAAAATGCATATGCAAACAACAAGCAACTTGCCACTTGGGCGTATTTTTAAACAGTTTTTCTAATTAAAATCAAATTGCAACATATATTTTTGTAAAAAAGCAAAAGCGCGAAGAAGGTGAAACAGCAAAACAGCCGCAAAAATATATCAAAATAAAAATATTGTGCTTATAATTGCACAGATTAAATACTCATAAATAGGCTGAGGCCAACAACAAATTAACCAAAACATATCGCTCAGCTCTTCAACGAGAATCTATCTACAAATTCGTCGAGTTCAATTGCCTCAACACACAAAAAAAAAAGAAAAAATAACCCAATAAAATAGAGAAACGGAATGGTAAGCAAATTATGAGCAGAGATATTTGTAAACATTTATGGCATTTGTTGTTGTTTTTGTTGTTGTTGTTGTTGTGGCAGCTGCTCATCAAGTTGCAAGTTTACGAGGCAATAAATGCAATGGATTTGCAACATTATCTTATTTTTATCTTGCCACATTATAAATAGACATGAATATGTTACTATGCCTATTGATAAAGTTTTGTTTTCACTATCTTTCAACTGAGCCCATTGAGCTCTTGTGTGTGTTATCACTTTATACTTTGATTTAAGTCCAGTGCGGAAATTACTATACTTTTTTTTTTTAGTTTTTGAGTTTCTTAATACCAAAACTGCAGCGGGGTCAACAGACCAAACTTGGCCAACGGCAAGTTGTAACCTTAGCTGCCACTTTTCACTTTTTCGACTGGGTTCAACTCTCTGCTAAAGTCGCATTGTCGCATAGCCAGCAAAAAAGGTCAACTTGGCTGCGTTGACTGAAATAAACTTCAAATGTTACAATTGCAAATTGTAATTCAAAAGTTTTACGCTCTTCTCTGCCATTCTCAAGTTGTCAAAAAGAAGTGCCAAGTCTTTCTCTTTCGTAATGCCTTAAGACATTCAGCTGCCAAATGCAAATTTTGACCTTATGCTCGATCTGGAGCATCTTAGAAATACATTAAAAATAATCTATTGACTATAAATGAATAGTTCTAAATTGATGAAACTTTTCACAATGAGTTCAAGTTTCACTCTGCAAAGTTCGACGCACATTTGCTCGCCCACAAAACTGATTAATTAGCTTCGTTTTGACCAAAAATTTGCCACATTGCAGTCGAGTTTCTCAGTAGAGAACAGAGAACAGAGAACGAGAACAACGAGCTCATGTGGCAACGAATTAGGTGAAATTAGAGTGCTAAATTTGATTAGACAGCAAAGTTTTGTGCGGAGGCGTTTATTGTGAAGCAGAGTTTAGTTTTGCATGCTTGTTTTTGACATTTAGGCAGCCAATTGTTTGTTCTATTTTGGCAAATTTGTTGAATGCAAATTGTTTTCAATCCTTGCACAAATTCGCATTGTTGCTGAAATGTTTGCTGAATTTGCTAGCACATAATGGGTCAATCAATAAAGTCTTAAACTAAAACTAATAAAGTTAACTTGCAAATTCTATTGCAAGAATTTTTGTACAAATTTTAAAGCATATATTGAGCTTGTAAAATATGAAAAGCACCAACAACAATTTGAAATTATTAATTGTTGGAATATTATTAAATGTTTGGCAGTTATTATAGCAAAATATAATAAGCTAATATCTAGAAACATTGTCACAATATTTGTAAGGTACGACAGAAGTAAATAAATTTTATTGCAAGAATTTTTTAAATTATTAAACTTGTAAAATATGAAACTTTTCTTAGAAAAGCAACTATTTAAATATTAAATAATGAAAATGACTTCCTTCAATATTCTAGAGATTTTAGGCAATTATAATATCAAAACATAATAACACATTATGCAAAAATTAATCCATGAAATTCACATCTATTGCCACAATATTTATGAGTTTCAACTAAACTAAGCTGGAAAATTCTTTTGCAAGAATTTTCACATTTCACTTTTTTAAAGCAATTATTGAGCTTTTGAAACAGAAAAACTATTTAAATTTTAAAATAATTAAAATTCATTTCCAGCAATATTCTAGAGATTTTAAGCAGTGCTAATATTAAAATAAAATAAACTAATATTCAAATTATAAATCCATAAATTTATTTTAGATTTTAAGTCGTTTATCACTGCCAATTTATTTAAAGCTAATATTCAAAAAATAAATCCATAAAATTCTCACCTATTGCCATAATATTTATGAGTTTCGAATAAATTATTTTTGCGTGCAATTAAACACAATTGAATATAATTGTTCAACTTTAGCTGCGTTGAATATTCGAAAGATATTTCTTGTACAATTGAAAAGCAAATTAATTGTATTTTGATTTACGCTCAACGATTTGCTGGCATTCACAAATTGTTTAACTGTTTGTTATTATTATTGTTGCTGCTGCTGCTGTGTTTATTTATTTATTTATATTTTACAAAACTAAAATTTAGCTAGGCGTTTAATTTATTTTACTGTATCGCACTTTATGACCAAATTAAAGTCAAATGTCGCAGTAATTTATTTTCCCTCACACTCTAGGTTTGTGTGTGGGTTTTTTTTTTTTTTTGGTTGGGCTGCCACATTTTTGGGGTTTTTCTGTGACAGCGTGAACCATAAAATTGAAATGAGTCGCACACACACACTCGTAAAGTTTTGCTATTCATGTTTAAAGTCCAGATGAATGAGATGAATTTGAATGTGAATTTGTTCATTTTTTTCGGATGTTGTTGCCATCAATGATGCAAAGTCACCGACGGCAATTTATGAGCTATTTATTGATGCCTCCCAAATGTGGCGAATGCGTTGAAAATGAGCCTTGATAATGCATAATCAAGTGGAGAAGGAGGGGGAGGAGGAGGCGTGGCTGATACTGATGCTGACAATTCGCATGTGAAACAATTCGCAATGCACGTGCTTATCTCATTTATCTTTTATCTCTGTTTTTGATCCACTCTCTGCCTCAGTTTCCCCCCTCGGCCTGTGCAAATAAATGGCACTAATGTCACACTGATGAGTATTAATTGAGTACAGCTTGCACACTCACTCACACTCACACGAATACACTCAAACTTATGGCTTGGGAGGTCATAAATCTAACAAACACCCCACACACACATACACACACACACACATACATACAGATATAGTTGATACACTGCGAACACTGAGCAAAAGTTGAGCCTTTGCTGAATTTGCCTACATTTTGTGGCAAATGAAGGAAAACTAAGTTCCCAACCACAATGCTCGAACAGCAGATGCGCTGTAATTGCTTTTCACTTTTTTTTTGTAACACAATTATAAATCAAGCAAGGCAAAAACTTTTCCAGAAAAACCAAAATTTATGCTAGGCGAAGAGTCAAAACAATCGCACAAATTGCAAATGAATTCAAGAGAAATTCCAATAACTGAAATAAGCAGTTGATCCAAAATCTGAGAGAGAATTTGAGAAGAAAAAAATAAATATAACGAATATAGTTCAATAATTAGCTCTAAATTATGTTGAAAAGAAATACATATGTTTAAGGAATTGAATAATTCGTTGAATATATGTTAAATATATCCAATAAATACATTAAATGCTTAGAGAATTGAATAATTTGATTTATAGGTTGAATAGAAATAAATAACTAACATTGTTAGTTTAAGAAATTGAATAATTGGATGAACTAAAAATGTTAAATAGACTAAAAATTTAAAAAATGTTTAAACAAGAAGAATTCAAAAAGAATTAACAAAACATAAATAAAGTTTAATAATGATGAAAATTGGTTATTTTAAAATATAATGCAAAGAATTCATAAATGTTAAAATAATAAAAGTAACACTATAATTAATAAGAATAAATATATAAAATAATAAGTAAAAAATTGGCTGCTTCAAAAAGAAGAATAAAATATAAAACTTAATAAAAAAATAAAGAAAAATACTTTCAATTTGAAAATAAATTTCTTCCAATAAAAAACATAATTATGCAATTTTTGTTGTCTTAAATGTTCAATTCCTCTTTTACTATGATGAATATTGTTTTGGACTTTAACTACATCTACCTTTTATGTTCTACTAACTTTTGATAAATATAAATCAAAATTTAATTAAAAAAGTAGTTTTTAACAAACTACTTGTATTGTATAGCTACACATTTTGTAAAAATACTTTTCATTTTTAAACATAAAATTAGTTGCACCACTTTCAAATTGTAGTTTCATTTAGATAGGCATCAAAATATTTATGCACAAATTTCGAGTAATAACTTTTGTCCAAAAACTGTAAGAAGTTAAAGTTAATAACAGGGCACAAAAAAAGGAAGAGATTGCCGTATATCATATTTACCCCATGCCGAGTGTGAAACAATGAAAGGCAACGAAGCATCGAACGAGGCTCGTGAGTGGACTGTGTTCATGTTTTTGGTTTTCTGACTTATGTTGACCATATGTGTGTATGTGTGTGAGAGTGTGTGCAGTGCAGAGCGGTGTGTGTGTGAGTGTGCGGTTGTAGGTGTGCCTGGCATGTGGTATGTCCTGGCCATTGTGCTTTGTGCTGACTGTTCCCTCAATTAAGCTAGAGGCGTATATACATAAGAGTCCACTGCTCTCTCTTTCACTCCTGCTCTTTACCAAAGTCGCTCTCTCTCTCTCTCTTTCTTTCACTCTGTGCATTTTCTAGGCAGCCCTGCCGCAAACAATTAGTGCAAGCGATACAATAACAACAACAAGCATACACTCATATGTGTGTTATCGTATTCTCTGTTTGTATGTGTGTGGATTGCGTGTGTGTGTGTTTAAACAGTTGGCGTCAAAATTATAATTAAAACGTGCATCAAAGTCATAACGGCAGCGCAGCATGTCACAATTTTGTGTCGTTCTTGTTGCCGTCCTCGTTATTGTTCTTGTTGTTGTTGCTACTGCTGCCTACGGCAACAGTTTTATTTTATTTCAATTCATGTTTTTTTTTTTTTGTGATTTATCGAGCCCTGCCACTTGACACTGCGTCCTTGTAACTTAATTGAATTTTTATTGCCAAGTTTGCATAATGCGCGCGCGACTATTCGTATCATGAGCCGCCCGCTGAACTTTGCCAGCTTGGCGTATACGTAATGCAGTCAATCGCCACACACACACACTATATATTATGCATACGACGCGTCAGCTAAAAAAGAGCTCACACAAAATGCACTCGACCATTATGATGAGATAAGCACAAAAGTTGATGATCATCATGATGATAATGATGATTATGATAATATTGGTAATAATATTGTGGGCAGCAGGACTTTTAGCAATCAACTAACGATTTAGTTGAGCTCATGGCAAAAAGTGAAGTGAATATGATAGAAAATTTATTACTATGCAGTCAAATATTGGTTCAGACGCATTCTTGCTTTTACTACATCAATTTTATTTCGAGATAATTAATGTAGCAATTATTCATTTTCTTGTTTAAGCAATTGAATTAAAGAAAGCCAATTATTGGGAGTTTAAGTGGAGTAATTTATGGTGGAACTTAAAAATCATTTTGTGGATTTATTCCGACAATTAATCACAATACTATTAAACTTTCTTAATTTTAGTTCATTAATTAAAAACATTTAAAAACGATTTGTGTTTTATTTTTATTTAATTTATATAAAAGAGAAGTTTCTTTATTGTATTCTTTTTTGTTATCTTGTTGATGTATGCTTAAAACGACGCTTTTATTTTTTTTTTCACTAGTGTTTCATAAAATAAGTATACACCTTAAATTTCATATATCATTTAATCTTTATTATTCAGTTAGACTTTCTATCATTAGCGAAGCTTCCACTTTTAATGTGAAGTGTTCAATATTTAAAACTTCTTTTCTTATTTATAATTTGAGTTTAATTTTGAGATACTTCTTGCTTTTCACTTTCCATTTCTTAAACTTAAAATTTATTTAAAAAAAAATGCAGACTATTTATTTTATTACGTTGAAGCTTTAAGATTAGGATTAATAACTCTACTTATTATTACTATTATATTTATTGTAATAACGAATACAATTTCTAATTGCAATGAGATGAGCTAGAGATACTGAGAGAGCCTTCAGGCTTCTATTTAATTAAACATTAGCAAGTGATTATTATTCGAAAATTTCATATGTATTTCCTATTTGTCAAATTTTATGTTTATTAAATTGCAAATGTCTTAATTTAAAATACTTCTTATTTGTTCATTTGTAGTGATTACATTTAAAATGGCTTAAGTTCATTAAACGAATAATTATTTGATTACTTTTCAGTTGTGATATAAAGTATGCCATTAATTAATTACCATTAATCATTACCAGATAGTTCTTTTAGCTTTTTATTTTGCATTTAATATATAATAAGTTTCTTATTGATTGTCAAAGAATTTTAAATTAAATAACAACATGTTTAGTTCAATTTATTATCATTGTCAAATTTGAAATTTCCTGTTTGTCGAATTTTGTATTTATTAAATTGGAAAAACGTCTTAAATTCAATCACATAACAATTATTCAATTTCTTGTAAACACAATAAGCTGCTTCTGTGCACACACATACACACACACACACACACACACACACACACACACACACACACACACTCTTGGTTATTCCATGATTGTTTTGCAGCATTGCGCACAATTCAATATTTTCCATTTTGTT